>JAGGAW010034575.1:0-12213 GCA_017657375.1 Termitomyces sp. T27
GACACAAGCCATTGGGTTATGTGGCAGGAGAAGGAAAAGCTGAATCAAGAGTTGTTGGAATGGATCCAGGGTTTGCCCTTGTAGGAGTGCAGCGGGAGTATAAGCTTCTCTCAGTAAAACGGTTATGAAGAAGCCAGTCGTGTCAATTACCGAACACAGTAGCTATAGTCGAAGGCGTACGAAAACAAGTGTTGTTGAGCACAGCCATGCATATGGTGATTTCCCGATCATTGGCAGATATGAGCTTCCCTGCAAATGAGATTTGTCAAAATTGAGTTACAATTCTGATCTTGCCTCGTCACACTTTCTTAACCCCGGTCTTTTAGAGATTATCTCCCTTTTCTCCCTCTTTGATAATGGATACGCCGTGGCACGAATCATACGATAACGAGGCCGCTTGGAAGGACACACGAGACACCGAATGGACGAAAATGTCGTCCGAGTTCACTGATGTATGTTAACTGGATTATCAACGACCCTCAAGCCATGAGATCACATCATTGGTGCTAGGTCGGGTACCGCGAAGGAATAACAGCAGGAAAAGAAGCGTTTGTCCAGGAAGGCTTCGATGGTGGGTTTGCGACTGTCGGCGCGCCTTTGGGACGAGATCTCGGTCTCATCCGCGGCCAATCCTCTGCACTCCTCTCATTCTTGACATCGGCACCTCCAGCTTCTCTGGGCCTTTCTGAGGACGCGAAAGAGGCCCTAGTCCAAGAAGCACGCGACATTGTTTTGCAACTCGGAAATGTTAGGTTTACGGACATCGAACCGCGCGATCTGGAGGCAGAGAAGCATGCGAGGGAGCACTTAGAGGCTGAAGGACAGGAGATGGAAGTTCATGAGGATATTGAGAAGAGAAGGCAGATGGAGAATGTGGAAGATATGTTGGCTGGGCTGTCGGCTGGAGGAACTGTGAATGCTCCCGGAAGACCTACGATGGAGGGTGTAGCCAACCTCAAGGCGCGACTGCACGCTCTGACTTCGCGGCTTGGGCTTCGTAACGTATACTAAGGTTCTTCTACCCTGGCACTCAGAACCTCACATTAAACCCATGAGACGTATCAGGGAACAGGTATTTCTCCTGCACTTCTCCTCACTCCATTTTGCTATATAGCTCATTGCCCCCAGGCCCTTCCATATGCAATGGATTTGACACCACGATCAATCTTCGTTCAGAATTACTTCCTCCGGTGAGCTTTGCATAGATATAGCTAAATAAGATACTGATAGAGACAACGCCCCTGTAGCTTTGAAATAGTTGTGATTAGGGCGGCAGGGTCAGACCATGAAGAGGGTATCCATAGTGTGTGTCGTGACATAGATACATGATCTGAAAAAGGCCACAACACCTCGCCTTTCAGAAAACATATCACTTCTGCTTCGCAGGCGCCACGTAATCGCGTGAAAGGTCGATTTCGCCCTTCATGTGTGTATTGGTAATACGCACTTGACGCTGTCTGGGTGCGCCGCCGCGTTTCCCTTTCTTTTTGCCTGCAGGCGCTTTTGGTGCGGGCGCCTCCGCGTTTGTGACTTGGAGACCCTCTGTTCCAACCTGTTTCAGAAGCCCAGGGGTCACCAACAGTTGAGAATATACCTGAAGCAAGTTGTTTCAAGAGATCGACATCGTTTGGAACCTTAAGAGAGTGCCACAAGTCACTGAACTCTGAGTTCATGACGTCAGCATGAATTTTGACGGTGCAGAGCGTTTGCCACCCATCCAGAGACCCATCTGCCCACAAGAAAAAAAATCCACGTACCTTTCTCGACCGGCATGCCACCAGCCTCCTCTGTTGGTTTGATCTCATTCCAAAAAACCATCCGTAGTTGTCCATCCTTGACCGTACGCGTAACCAGAACTTCGCCTTCCTTTTCTAACTCCTCGATGGCAGCAGGCGCTTCTTTCCACGACTCTTTCAATGCGCGAACGGGAATACCTCCGCCTTTTCGTGTTTGCCGTTGAATTTCAATTAAAAGAGCTGCTTTATTCCGAAAGTTGAACTCGTGCTATGATACTTGTAAGAAAGAGACATGGATGAAAGATGCATACGAACCTTGTATGAGTATAGGTCAGTTTTAGGATCCCATATGATGCGGTCGTGTGCTTTGAATTTTTCAAGAAGAACGAGATCGGTATCTAATGGCGTATTCGTGACAATTGCGATGTCCTGCAGTCGCATGGGGTTTTGTGTGCTCTGAAACGACATCATCCGGCTTTGTTTCAGGTTCTACTTGGTGACACACGCACCTTGAGATGGTTGACCGCGTACACTAATTGTGTATTAACGTTCAGACCTGTGCCCGTGTCCGCAGGCTGAGAGTACACAATATCTGAATGGAACGTTAATGCAAGAGAAATTGGCAAAGCTGTGATGACATACTCGTCTTCGGTCGCTTCTTCTTAGGCGTAGGCTGGGACGACGACTCAGCGGGCGTCTGGGGAGACGCGGGTGTCGAGGCCTCACTAAGGGCCGGGGGTTGAGAGTGCCATGAGGTGTAATCCTGCCGCTTGAGCACGGATTTGAAGGCAGCAGCGTCTTGGGCGAGTTTCGACATGGTGGCCGGTGGAAGAGCCGACGAACAACATCGTCACAGTCACACCTTCTACCCACCGACTCCAATGTCTGGCAACAATGCGCAGGTATTGCGTTATGCGCTGTTACTGTCTGCTTTACCTGATCTTGCGATGTTTCTATAGGGTATGCCGGCACAAAAGCGTCGGCGGGTCATGGCTGTGGCCGATGGGTTTGAAAGGCAGAAACCTGATGGTCCGAAGGCTCCTGTTCAAGTCCCTCAGTTCACTTCAGCGTTCAATGAGAAACAACCACAGTCAGCGCCTCATAAGCCTCTCTCTAAACAGAAGTTCGACCTGAAGTCTGACTTTGTCATATCTAAACCCGTCTCGGCGGGTTCTCTGAACAACCCAAAGCCTCAAAATCTTAAGCATCTACCCGTGCCTGCTTTCTCGATACATACGATGGAGAAAGAGAAAGAAATTGCATCTACTACTCGCCTTCAACCTCTGCCTGATCCTCGTACTCTGGTCAAAGGCGAAACTTCTTCAGTTATGACACCACAATTACTGCGGCGACCACTACCACCGCCCCCGGCTCTCCCAAAGACTGTGTCGCCAAAATCCAGTATGCCTTTAAAGAACTTGCCGGTACCAACAATGTTCGCGCCTGCTGAGACTTCATTAGACGCATCAATGCGTACAATATCAACCACTGAAATTGCATTAGCAACGGACCTTCTAACGGATAGCGGTACTGCTGAGCTGGCCCACATATTTCTACATGATCAACACCCCGACATCGCTGCATCTAATAAACAGATGCATCCAGAATGGAACGTTGGAATGAGTCCTCAAAAAGATGCAAAATATATAAAAGGTAAAGGTAAGGAGCACAAATTTATCAAGTGAGTGCTCACAATGATCCAATAATGAGCATCGCTCATTGTTTGTCGATTCAAGGGGTGGCCTTGCAGCACGTTCCTCCGACCTTTCAGCACAATCTCACACTTCCCTCGTCCTCTGGCATAAGGAGATGGAGCTCCAGCTTGCGTCTTCGGCTTCTCGCTTGAACTCGAATCTCCGGCTACGAATTGTAAAAATCATTGATTCACCTGCGGGACCGAGGTCTAGTTCTCCTCGTAAAGCAACTAGACCTTCCTCTTTAGTATCTACAGGCGTCGCCCTCTGTCGTATAGTAACTACTCCAGCTTCGCACCCACAACTGTCGGATACAGATCCACAAACACGAGAGAAGCAGCGCCATCTCGTCGCTCTATCTTTTCCTGCCATCGCCCCGCCTCGTTTACGAGGTCGGGATGGGATCTATGCTCGTAACCCGGAAGAGTTCATCGTCGGGCGGGAGATCCATGTTTGGGAACCCTGGCATGAAGTCTCCCTCTCCCCAACGCATCCTTCTGTATCGCCGGATGTGACGGTTCCGAATCCAGAACCTGACCGTGAACTTGTGGAACTTGCCGCAGCTCCTTTTCCTAGCCTTCCATCGACTTACCCGCGTCCTCTATCCTTGGAGGCGGCGGAGGACGAGTTCCGAATTTCTGATACGGTCTTACTATGTTCACGTTTTGTGATCGTGCCATGACCTACCTTACCCAATCCACCTCGCTCGATGACTTCTTCACACTTCCGAAGGAGTTGCAACACTACTCGATCATACTTCAACTTTATTTTTCGTCCCGATTCCACCACACGTCGTAGATGCCATATAGACGATTTACGGACCAATTCGCCTAGACTCACGATTGTCACCGCAAGGTAATGACTCCCATGCTACATTCTTCTCTAGCTGACGATCAATACTCTGACCAGTCAATTCCACTTACATTTTAGTGGACTGCCCGAGCAACGGACGTATAGCGTTCAAATCTAGATCAACATGTAGGCATAATTTCTCCACAGCTTTTTTCTGTGTGCATTGCCACAGGAGAAAGATCCCGCCTGAATGCTATGAGTCATCCCGATCGTGGCAGACGCGGAAAGTCAAAGACAATTTCCAGGGAAATGGCAAGAAGATGCAGTCTGAGGCGAGATAACAGAGTAATATAGATGAGATTTCTGACAAGGACTCTTTTCGGGGCAGCAACCTCCTTGAAGGGGAAATACATCATTTACGTAGCGCATATGTAGGAGGAAGACAGTATTTCATGTAATAAATGAAAATCTCAATTGGTGTCCTTACTTAGTATCTGTTCTGGATGGAAACAACAAAGGAGATGCACATAGGAATCAGTTATACAGCTAATTCAACCAACTTCCAACAAAAGAAATAAAAATTGACGTACCCAGACCAGCATGAGCGCTAATGTATACCGGTTCGCGCTCCCCCGACCAAACCCTAACCCCAATCCAGGTGCATCTTTTTCATGTCTTCAGCATCAATAGCACCTATCTCTTCCCTCCCCACGTTCGTTACGCCTGAAGAACACGCGAACTTAATTTCCTCCACACCCTCCTCATTCGCAGACATCCCGCCCATCCTCAAACACACCCAACCCAACGTCCGCGTCATCCTCGATCCTCCCGTTCCAGGCTTCGACGCCGCCTCTACAACAAATGGCACTTTATACGTCCTCACTAGGTATCTTTCTCCTTCTCTACCCTTTTCTTATCTCACACAACTGATTCAAAACGCAGTGTCCTCGTATACTTTACCCAATCTGGACAAGGCTTCCAAATCCCCTACCCATCCATAACGCTCCACGCCATATCCCGCTCTGGCATCTCTCCTTCTATTTATTGTCAACTTGACGCGGGTACAGTACCCGAAGTAGATGCGGAAAGCGAGGACGCAGACACGCTCCTCCAAGAACTCTCTATAATCCCTCAAGATCCCGCCTCCCGTGCGTTTACTGCTTCGAATTCTCTTTTCTTTCCTGAATTTCTAACTCACACTGATTCACAGTCGAACAAATATTCGAAGCCCTCTCCACTTGCGCCGCCCTCCACCCCGACTCAAACACCGATCTAGACGACGACGACGCAACCATCGATCCTTACTCCGCACCCTTCGACACCCTTAACGGCTCAGCGGACGAAGAGTTAGGTCGGGTGCGCAGTGATTTCTCAAATGATTCCCGGTATCATCCCTACTAGACGCCCTTGCTCTCTTCTTTTTTTACATGTTCTTCTGTCTTGTTTGTGGTGCATTTTCGGTTTCGTTCTTGTTTTGGTCAAAATTATTTCTCGCCAACACCGAGTCCGCATAACGAGTTAGCGTGCTCTGGGAAAAAAATAAGGGAACAATCTGAAAATCATCTAGCGATCATTACTTAGGAGGTCTTGTCTCGCTCTTGTCTCGCTTGTGGCTGACCTTCCGATACACATCTAAATAAAAAGCCGCCCTACTACTAGCGCTTTTGACATGCTTGACAGCTCGTCGCTGTCAGAAGCAGTATGAAGATAAATCAGTATCCTTCGCCTATCTTTCCTACGATCAACCAGGATGCCCTCTTGCCCGACATAATCGACTTCAACATTACCGATAACCCAAAGCAGCCTTTCTATATCTTCGTTGACCCTGGCAAAGGGTACCAAGTTATTACGCAACTGGAGTTGGTAGAGCCACTCATCGTATCGCACATGCATTCCGACCTCAACGTGCAGGACGGGATGGCGAGGCTGTTGCGATTCTGGCTCATACTGACACGATCATATACTCGACAATCATCCCGGGAGCGATAGTTGCTGGACTTGTTAGTTTTCAGACATTTCTCAACTACCTTTCTACATATCTTCTGAATCTTTTTCATTGGCAGCCATTCCCAATCTCGGTCCGAAACACCCCTATTGCGGTGGCCGAGTTACTTGTGAAGACGTCGTGCCACCGTCTGCTTGTGACGAATGCTGTACTCAAATCGTTGATTGGTGAACGAAAGCGCGCCTCTCAACCTTTTCCTATGAGGTCCAGATAGAAGAAATACCTTCATTTACGGTTACATATCCTCGACTCGCTCATGCTTCTCACGGGCAATCCCCCCGAAGTTGCTGACGTAGGAGGAAACACGGCGCACGGAAGTACGCTAAACGCGATGCATAAACTGATAGCCTACGCCAAAAGCATGGAATGGTGGGATAGCCATGCATCCTAGCACCAATCGCCGAACATGTTCCCTCAGTTCCGTTTTGAACAAAATGAGATGGGGTATGATCAAAGAAAATGTCAAACATACGAGTTGCTGCGATCTGGATCCAAAAATGATGGGTTTGCGGGATGGGCTTTTGGGATACCTGTGCTTCCAGACGAGTGAATGATCATGCAGGCGTCCATGGCCGGACGATTGTTCCTTCTCCAAATACTGTTCTCGAGTACGCCAAGGCCACATACATAAACACGATCTTTACAATCGTAGCCTTGATATAAGCTTGATCGAGTTCATCAGATGCCATTGAATACCTAAAAAGTCTGGGAGGGGAGGGTCGATTACTGGAGTTTCTCGTATGTTCCAAATCTCCTGACGTCATATTCAGACTATCATTTCGGAAGCCTTCGTCAGTCATACGCTGGTGGCCCACTCCCGCCCAAGCTTGGTAATAGGCTTGCCGCTGCGGGTGTACAACTCCACTCGATCTACGGCGGTACGGAGTTTGGTGGACCGACTTACATCTATTCCTGCGGGACAAGGCTGAAATTATGCAGTGGGAATATATGAAATTTTACCCACACGCAAAAGTGAGGTGGATTCCTCAGAGGGACGATACATACGAGTGTCAACTATTGGTACATATGCTTCATTCATTTTCTCAATGAGTGCGTGAGCTAACGTTACATTAGACATCTGCAACGTTCCGTACAGTCGTCAACAACCTGCCCGATGTTGAAGGGTACGCAACCGCCGATATCTTCAAGCGTCACCCAATGAAAAAAGAATTATGGAAGATGTAGGTTCTTATGATGTTTTGACATCGTTTGTGCTCACGTTACGGGAAGTGTTGGTCGTTTGGATGACGTTATAATTCATTCTTCAGGCGAAAAGACTGTTCCTGGACCTATGGAAATCATCATCACGAGCAATCCTCGGTGAAGTAGCTCGTTTTTTGGTCCTGGAATTGTTTATTGACTATGTATAGTGTACAAGGAACCATCATCTTTGGGCGAGAACGCACTTAGACTGGAGTCTTGATCGAACTTGACCCCGAGGTAGGGTTCGATGTCGGTAGTGAGGCTCAGCTTGAGTTTGCTCGTAACGAACTTACATACTTCTTTCTCGACGGAGTGTTTCAGGCCAACGATTGAAGGAGCCAAAGATGTAGCCCCAGCCTTGAGCAGGATATTCAAGGAGATGATCCTGTTCGTTTCCGAAGAGAAGCCACTGCCCGTGCAGGCAAGGGAACCGTGATGCGTAAAGCAGCATTCAAGTTATATCCTTCGGAAATCTCATCGCTGTACGTATTAAGCATGACCGTTTAAATGGTTTCTAAATCTCACAACAGCTACATACTTCTTCAGTCTGAGCAGTGCCACCAACTTACGTCTGCATATCACACACGCTATGCGTTCATCGGGGGACCCGTCGCTCATGAAAATGTCACACAACTTGGATCCGAATTTGGTTTATGACACCCCAACTGTCAAGAGGGCGGCTTACATTAATTGTGAAGTATAGCCCAAATCTCGAACCCCTTTCCTTTGAAAGTCCCACTGCACTGTTGGCTCAAAACCCCGTCCTGGTTATTCCCTTGACAGGTTCAACTGGTTACCTCGGAACGCAAATTCTTGCAAATCTTCTGAAGGAAGACCGAAAGTCGCCCGGATTTACGCCTTCAACAGAAATGGTCAGAAGTCCAGATCGCTACTAGACCGACAGGTAAAAAGGTTCACAGATATTGGTATCGATCCTGGTCTACCGGAAAATAAGAAGCTCGTTCTCGTAACCGGCGATGCGGCGCGAGCCAATCTCGGAATTGAGGACTCCAATCATTCTCGTTCCCTTTACAATGTCTTATTTCCATTTCAGAGTTCATTGTCCGTCAACGTTGTCATCCACAACGCTTTACAAATAGACTTCAACCTTTCGTTGTTGTCATATAAGTCGAACACTCAAAGTTCACGGTACCATTGATCTCGTGCGGGCGCGTCTCAATGCTCCGCGCGCACGATTCCTGTTTATATCTTCCATCGCTTCTGCTCAGTCATGGGGTGATACACGCGGACCAGTAATTGAGGATATCGTTGAAGCTTATTCTGCTCTTGGTGGTGGATATGGGGAAGCAAAGTACATCGTTGAACGAGTTTGTGTATATGAAGCTCGTGATTATCAGTTTTTAACGTTGTTCAAACAGATACAGGCGAAGAGTGGCTTGCAAGCGATTTCCCTCAGACTTGATGTACTTACATGTACTATCACGAGTAAATTGTTGATATTTTTCGGCCGTGTCTCTGCAACCTGCAATCAAACTAATTGGATTTTTCCCTCGAAGTGCTACAGAACAGATGTCTTGGGTATTTTCCGCCCAATCAATACAAAGTATCAGCACCACCCTGCAGCCCAATCACTTGAAGCAGATTGGAGATGATGATGTGAAGACCTGGGTTGTATATTGAAATGGGGTGGATCACTTCGTCGATTAACTCCTTCAATACTCGAGTCCAGACTACTGACACATCAAAGTTGTGATGACTATGTCAGTCTCTTTTAGTAAAAGACCATTTATCTGAGGGTTCAACATTTAACTACATATCAAGCGATCAGCTCTAGCTTGAACGTTGAATTGCAGAGGCAAGGAGGGTCTGCACCATAGTAGGTTTGAAGTTCAGCATAGTTTAGCAATCAGTGATTTGGATAAGTACCTCGAATCAAATATGAAAATATTATATAATCGATAATTAATTTGTTGAGGTATTATATAAGCAAGTTGGGAAGATTTGATCGCCATGACCTCGCGCTCGAGCTGAACAAAGGTCAGATGAACTGGATTCAACCCCTTCTAGTTGGTCTCTCCTATACCACACCTATCCTATAGCCTTGCGTTACTGATGACTGCCATAAATTGATCTCTGGTTCCCGCGTGATTCGTGACAGACAACAATCTGAATTAATATTGCATCACACTCATTTTGGAGTCTGAGACTGGATGGCACGCTACTGGAAGGGGTACTCATGTTACATTGAAGTGACACAGGTACTGGTCTTGGTCTGAGACAGCTGACGAGCCGTTGTCTCAATATATCTCGGGTCAGAGGCTGATAAACTTACTTCGGTTCGAGTTTAGAACGTCATCTCTGGGTTGCTCCGAGTTTGTTGATGGCTGCTGCAGGAATGATTCTTAAATATGTTGTGAAAATCTCTCTTCTCTCGATGTCATATGCTATGGCTTTTTGAGCTTTATCCTGGGATTATTCTTCATATTCTTGTTTTCAACAATCAGGGTTCTCTACTTGTGTGTTTGGAGCCATTTGTTTCCATCTCAGTACTCGTGGCCGCTTGGTTTCTATTTATACAAAGTATTACCGTGAGCAATCTACAACGCGCTGATGCTGGGAATCACCAATTTATGGGCAATAACTTCTTATGGCGCTTCGCCTCTGAAGTTTGGATTGTGCAGCATCTGTGCACTACCAAAAGAAATATATCGCATGTAGCATGCGTTATCACGGATCTTGGTTCCATTCACTCGTTTTTGATAATCATTGGACTGTATGCCTCGGCACATTGTCAGTGTCCGATTTCTCCTCTTCAAGTACCTCCTTCAAGGTATTGCAGATTATGCCGATTCAAATCTCGATTTGCTTCTATCTGATTATTTTCATTCTGGCCTTGTCCCCTTCGGAATGTCAAACGTCCCGTCCCAGCGATCTGGGGCACTGTTCAAGAAAAATTTTTGATGGTTACCTCCCAAGTAATCCAAGTAATGTGGGATACAACAAATGTTACGGTCTTATCGGAATTGGACACCTCTCCACACTGATGAATCGATGATGCCTTGCTGTCTATCTGGTCATTCGCCTGAGGTCAATCAACACAAACACAGGCATACTTCACCCCATCTTTAATAGACGAAACGAATCCATATCACAATCTGCTCTTTTCCGCATGACTCCCAAGAGGAACTTAGAGGAACCTCTTATCGACGTAGCGTCACGGTCTAAATCTTTTCTTCTGCTCCCAAGCAGCTGGAAACCCTATCTTCAACTCATACGATGGGACAAGGTACCATATACCTGCATCCGACCCAAATATCTTTGTTTATGGTTGACGTTGTAGCCCACAGGGACCAAGCTCATGTTTTGGCCCTTTGGTATTTTTCCGTCCTCAATTGTTGTATTTTCCCCGAGTAACTTACCCTGAGAACCACCAGCATGGGGATTGACTATGGCCGCTTATAACCAACGTATGCCAGTGGCCACCTATTTCTTTCGTCTGGCCGAATGCCTTTTCGCTGCTTTCATTATCCGCAGTTCTGCATGCACCATCAATGACATTTTTGATCGCAACTTTGATGCTAAAGTCGGTATGTGTTTTGATACATCTCTGACAGTGGACGAAAACCCAATCATGTAACCTAATCATGTTCAGAGCGCACAAAAGATCGTCCCCTTCCCAGTGGCCGTATCTCTGTCAAGGCGGCTTCCGTATATCTTCTGGGACAATACCTAATTGGTATTATTTTTTTCTACTTCACTATGCATGGCCTTGCGTCAGTTTGTTCTAACAATCGGGTCCTCAAGATAAAGCTGACCTTGTGCTTTTAGTCTGCAAGTAGCACTTTTCCAGTTGGTGCCTCTGTAAGCAATGTCTATCTATTTTCGTGTCACTGCCAATCATCATAAAAAGTTTCGCCATCTATCCTCTGATGAAAAGAGTCACCGACTGGCCTCAGGCGTGGCTTGGCGTTGCAATGAACTTTGGTGAGTTCAATTCAAAGTGGGACACTTTGATTAAGCATTAATTTGTGATAAGGTTTTGTAACTGCATGGATATCCCAGCACGGTCGAAGCAATGGTCCTCTAATTTTGGTTGTAATGATGGGCTGTTGGTGTTGGACGATGCTTTATGGTGAGCTGCTACCTTGTTCATTACTTGACGTATGAAGAACGGATCCAGATACAATATACGCTTGCCAAGATATTAAAGACGACGTGAAGGTAGTTTTTTCAATATTGAAAGATAATTCCGCTTGACTCTGGTGTTTTAGGCAGGGGTTCGTTCATCTGCAATTGCTTTTGGTTCCTTGATTAGGCCAATGCTGTGCCTCCTCGGCCTTACGTTTTTGGCTACCTTCATAGTTGCGGGTCTTCTCAATCATCATGGCCCTGCCTACTATATCATTTCAATCGGCGGGCTAGGTGCACACTTAGTTCGACAATCCCTCATTGTCGATCTGAATGTTCCCAAGAACTGTTGGAGTACGTCAAAATCCTGGACCACTTGATTAGCATACTAAATCAGCTCTACAGACAATTTCCAGAGCAACGGAACTTTAGGATGGATCATATGGGGAGGTATTGTCGCAGATTATCTATACAAAAGTTACTGTTAGGCTCACAGAAGCACCACTCTTGTTAAACGACTGCGTTGTCTGTTACAGATGGCGCGCTTTCAGTTTTAAGTGAAGATCTCTCGGAGAGTACTTACTATGCCCTCCTGCGCAGTCAGCAGGCCCCCAGTCGGCAGGTCACAAATCGTCACAAGTACCTGATGATAAGCGAGGCCTGCCGTTTCAGGCTCCGACAGCGTGTTCTTTGC
>JAGGAW010034576.1:0-12152 GCA_017657375.1 Termitomyces sp. T27
ATCCATTCCCCCACTCCGGCATTCAGATGGACTCACAAACAACCCAACAACGATGTCCTCGACTCCTACCTACCTCCACCGAAACCTTACAAGACTCGGTACAGGTGCAAGAATTGTGGTGCCTGTGTTGCTTCGAAGGATAACTTGGCAGGCAAAACGTCCATTCTTGGTACCCATTTGGAGCGAGATGAGAAGGGTGCATTGGTGTATTGGGATGAACTGAAGCCAACAGCCCATATCTACTACGACACACATGTGGTGGACATCAATGATGGGCTGGGCAAGTGGACGGGTTATGAGAACGAATCAGAACAGATATATACCTGATCTGAAGTGTTTGTATTCGCCATTCTTAATCTTTTCAGTCAATGATACTCTTGCTACTCAAGCTTCGGGATTTCGGAACCCCGCTCCGCCCCTTTCACAGAACTTGCGTTAATTACTCCAAGCTGCATACATAGAGTGCAGAGCAGTTTCCCACACCTCATGCCCCTTATCTATCTCGAATAACTCCTCAATCGATTTCTAGCGACTCACCAATTAACCGTCATGACCAAGGTCTACAAAGGAGCGTGTTTCTGCGGCTCCATATCGTATGAGGTTACTGGCCCTCCTATCCTCCGTGCATATTGCCACTGTACCCATTGCCAAAGGCTTTCAGGTATGTAGTCCAACATTCTTGTCTTGGTGTAGACGCTGAATAGCCTTTCTGGTTTCACAGGAGCCCCTTTTGTTCACACGATCCACTTCCCCACTTCAGCGTTCAGATGGACTCACAAACTACCCAACAACGATGTCCTCGACTCCTTTGTCCCACCACTGAAACCTTACAAGACTCGATACAGGTGCAAGAACTGTGGTGCCTGTGTTGCTTCGAAGAACAGCTTGGCAGACAAAACGTCCATTCTTGGTACCCATTTGGAGCGAGATGAGAAGGGTGCATTAGTGTATTGGGATGATCTGAAGCCAACAGCCCATATATACTACGACACACATGTGGTGGACATCAATGATGGGCTGGGCAAATGGACGGGTTATGAGAACGAATCAGAACAGATACATACCTGATTTGAAGTGTCTGTGGTTGAATATACGCTCCCTTGTTGTCAATTATATACAGCGAGCCATCAAGAGATCCGGAGTCAACATATCACTGGCTGATAATGAGCACAGCAACTTGGACAGAAATGGTTGGTCCGTATTTCTATCCAATCTCTGACAAGACAGCCGTCATGAAATACATGCAAACAAGCCACGGGCAGTATCAATGTTTCGCGTATCGCCTTGGGTCTCCTATGATCCCACAGCACAAACTTCTGACATGGACCAAGACGTAGACATGGACGCTCCTGAAATTTCCACTCTGAAGGACGAAGAGTCTCCTCCACCTCAGCCCAAGGCTTCTGGTAGTGGCCGCCGTACTAAAACTAAAGCACCTGCCTGGCCTCGACCCCGGCGAAAGGAGAATCTTACTGATGACGAATACGACGAAGTGGAGGAAGAAGAGGACCAGCTCATTGATGACGACGAAGATGAACTCATGAAACCTGTGCCTGTGGCCGCGCTTCCCAACCCATCCCGGTCAGGCGAGGTCGCGAAGAAGAGAACTTCGAGCAAGCGGAAACCTCGGAAAAGCGAGAAGCGTATAGCGGAAGATGAGAGGAAGGCGCAAGAGAAAGCCATGACCAATGTGTCAGGGCGGACTGAGCTCGCTCCGAAGGTGACATGGTTTGAGGCTACTCCGTCAGAACCCCCCGACCCCGATGTCAAGCAGAATGTCAGTGCTCCGGTTGGTCAATCAAAACTGGGGACACCGAAGAAAGCTTCAAAGAAGCCTGCTGCGACGCGTACAACTAAGATGGTGCCAACGAAGTATGTTCTTTTACAACTTCTGAAACCTCCACGCTCAGCAATGTTCTCTTTTAGGCTGAAGACGGCCGTGCCCCTTCTTCCTGACGATGCTGGCGGACTGTCCGAAGGTTCCTTATATCTCTACGCTCTTCATATATACCAAGCTCATGTATTTTTTCCCAGCACACACCGGAACAGCAGCATCCTCGCCGGTCACCGCACAGTTTGATGCTGGGTCCCCTCAGCCTGAAGGGGTTGATCTGACTGGGTCTTTAGTCTCAATACCGTTGACAGAGGAAACAAATTTTGAAAATGCCCCACTTCCACAATATCCCCTTCCTACCAAACCATTTCCCGTCCAACCAGCTCCAAAAATTCCGACCGGTTTCGCTCCCGGCTTGTCTTTGGACAAGAACAAGAAGAAAGTGAGGCACTGGCGGATTGCGAGGCGTGAAATTCGGGGAATTGCTGGTGGAAGATGGTTTTCAACGACATGGGTAGGAGAAAAGGAATCGGAGTACGCTTCGAGCCAACCTAAACCTGGTGAGGAACGGTTGTCAGGCGTTGCCCCTTCTCGTTTGTCGGCAATGTCAGCCTCGGCACCGGTCAAAGGCAAGGGCAAGGTAAAGGCGGTGTCGTCACTGGCCGCCTCTGCTGCCCCCTCTCGTTCTGGGTCATCAATTCCAGATGTGCCACCAACAAGCACTCGTCCTCAAACCAAGATGCGCAATATCGTTACTGCACCTCAGTCCGAAGGTGACTCGGACTTGGTAACACCCGGACCATAGATTTTTAGTTCCAAAATATTGGCTTTCTTTTACTTTGCTGTATTTTATATACTCGTCTTATCAGACCTAAACGCATGCTTCCTTTCGAAGTCGCTTATGCCTTTCGTGTCACGTTCCAAAAATGGTCGACGTGTAGGGTCACGTGGCCGTCTACTCAGCGGTGCAGTGGGCGACAAACGTTCATACTTGGATAATTTGTAGGGCTGCTTCGCGGCTCCTTCACCTTTTAAACACATTGAATCGCTGGTCGACTGATTAATATTTCAACTTCACGATGTCTTTCTCCTCTCCGAAAGTCTTCAGCGCCCAAGGCACAGGAAAGACCATAATGAAGAGTTCTACACCGATATCGGCGAGGACGAGTGAACGTGGTTCGTTCATCTTACTCTCCAACTTCACATTGTGATCTTAGGAACAGTCTCGTATTAGCTGTAGCACAACAAGCATTCGCTTCAGACCCCAAATACAAGAAATTCACCCAGCAGGTGGAAAAGTGTCTCAATTCTTTCGATAATGTGCATGAATGGGCCGATTTCATTGCGTTCTTAAAGCAACTTCTCAAGGTAGTTTACTTACAGTATTTGAGAGAAGTTTCTTCTGACGGATCGGCCGGTTCACGCCCAGACGTTTCAATCGTACATGCAATTCAAAGAGATACCACGCAAATTGATCGTCTCTAAACGTCTCTCCCAATGTCTGAATCCCGCACTTCCAACTGGCGTACATCAACGTGCTCTGGACGTGTACCTGCATATATTATCAGTCCTTGGAGTAAGTTTGGTCCGCAATTACTGCGCAGCGATTGTGTTTATCTTGCGCAGCCCGAAGGACTCCTGGCGGACTTACCAATATGGTCATCTGGATTGTTTCCTTTCTTTGAATATGCTGCTACGTCTGTTAGGGTATGCAGAGGTTGTTTGTATGAAGACCAAAGCATTAATCTTCCGAATAGCCCACACTCCTGAACCTGTTCGATACACATTACTTACCACTACAGTCTGGACTTCGTCCTGTGATGAAGTCTTTCATACTCGCGCTGCTCCCTGGACTGGAGGAAGAGACGTCAGAATTTTTTGACAAGGTACATCAATAGGTTCTCCGGCTCCAGAGATGGTAAATTCACCAAACCAGGTTTTGAATCTGCTTGATCGCTTGTCGGGAACCGTCTCTCCGTCATTTTTCTTCCAGAACATCTGGCTAGTAATGCTCACAACGCCAACCGCCCGCGGAACTTCTCTTAATTACCTTGCACGACGACTGCCTCGTCTGAACGTGGATGAAGGTACGAAACAATGTTATTGGGGAAAATACATGTGTTGAAACCGGCTTAGATGTAACGGAGGTCGTCGGTAAGGACATCGGCTTGATGATTCGCGCGTTTGCAGCAGCTCTCGAGGACGAGAATCTCCTGGTGCGGAGAGGAGCTCTCGACTTGCTCCTGCAGTCACTGCGTGTGGATAGCACGGCAGTGAGAAAAGCACAGGTCGAAGATCGCGTCATTCTCATGCGTGCAGCAACTGGGGTTGTACTTCGTCGTGACCTATCTCTCAATCGACGTCTTTATACCTGGCTTCTCGGTTCTGGCGAGAAAAGCGAACATCAAATAGAATATTTGAAGACACATGCGTTGGACCTTGTCTACTCCACTTTGAAGGTGTGATGTGCGCTTTTATACGAAACGTCAAATTATCTAACGAACCTCAGAATGAGATGTTTTCGCCCTCAGGGGAGTACTCTGAGTCGAGACCTTTCAAAATCTTCATCTCTCTATTGGATAAATGGGAGATTGGTGCGGCTCTCTCCCAGGTTCTCGTCTATGATGCTTTCAAAGCTATCATGAACCTTATTGATGGCCCTTCTGATGGAGAAGACGTTAGTTTGCCTTCTTCACTTGGACATTGTGCTAAACATGGTTTTGTTTAGGTGACGATGACAGCCAGCACCCTATATGAGGCTGTCGAACCCCACATCATCTGGAAGCAACTTTTGACTATTATGTTTACTGAAATCGCTGGAGACAGAAAAGATATCGAGGTTTGAGTTCTGTACCTAAAATATACGTCCCTGATACTCAGATAAATACCTTTAGGCAATACGTATGGTCCAATTCCTACTCAAAACTTTTGCCCAGGATGACGAGATACAAACGATACACCTCCCCATAATTTTTGCGGCCATCTTAGATATCATAGATGTAATAGACTTCGTTCTCTTTTGCGCTGCGATACTGAACATGATCTAGGTCCGAGTGCAAGGTGATGCCTCCAGGGCATCATCTCCCTTGATTAAGGAAACACTCCTTCTGCAAGAAGAAATATTGCGGCATGTACCCCACTCTGCTTTGATGCAACGACCAGATCTTACGGGGCCGATTGAAGCGAAACGGACAACAGAACGTCCCTACCTTTTTGCTTGTAGCTTTTACGGCATTGATCCCATAGTTACACCCGAATCCCTCTCCGACTCGTTTGCTGTACCTTTCGTTTCAGCTTTCGAAAATCTAGCAACTATCACTTGTTGTTGCGCCCAGTCATTGATTACTTCTTCCTCAGATACCGTCGTTCTTCGGGAGGTCTTTTCCCTGAGTCTCTCGCTCCTCGACAAACTTTCCAGTAGACTTGCCACCTCGGTGACTTTGTCATGGAATCCTGATGACTGGCTCCAAGTGATTCTTGGAGGGCTAGAGCATGAGGTCAGTGAATCAACGCATAAATTACGATTTTTTTAACCAGGCCACTATGTATAGTTGGCCAACTTCACGACAGTTGACCGAAGTGTTTCACTCCTCGTCACCTTATGCCAAAACACCTATTTGGTTCCTAGGCCTCTTATTGATAATAGGCCGACTATGTTCAAAATGGTTACCAAGTTACTCAAATACCTTCGCGCTGATTGTGCAGTGTACCATGTCCGAGCTGTCAATCTCATCTGGTCACTAGAAGCTGTGACAACGCACTCGCATGTCGAATCAATAATAGCCCAGACGATGACTTCTCCGGAATCCCGAAACATTAACGAGTCCTATGAAGCTTTTGGTGTGTTATGGAGGTTGACAGGTATGTAGTCCCTTCTCCAGATTAACCATAGTCTGATAAAATGATGTCAGAGGATAATCTTCTTCCTGGTTTCCGTTTCAAATTGCCAATGATGATTGTGCTCGAGACCTTGAAAAGCGATGACCCGAGCCTGCGGCGCATTGGTGAAACTTGGATGCGATGCAGTCTTAGATCCTATCTGCGGTACGTGTCACCTCGAAAGTCACAAGATGTAAAGATCGAAATGTGTTATAGTGTCCTTGATCCGATTCTGTTTGAGCTTCTGGATCCGACTGTGCGACGAATTCTTTCACCTGCAAAAGTCAATGGAAGGGAAATTCAAATTTTCTTCTATGAATGTCCCTTCGACCAGCGTTATATAAATCATCTCCTCGATTTGCTTTTGTCAATCATTCGCTTCGGGGGACAAGGTTTTGCAAAGACAGCAAAAGCAACACCAATCCGACGTTCACACCATGCAGGCCTTATTCAAAGGGTTGAAGCTGGTGAGTAGATACACTCAAATACGTCTTCCAATCTGAAAATAATTCAAGGTGGTATATCTGATCCAAATACGAGCTACCTTGATGCCCTGGTTGAGATAGTCCTACGGTACGCCACTTTCCTCTACCCTGGACACCATCTGAGCCATTTCTTAGATTTATTCAATCTGAACCAAATCGGTCATGGGCTCCAACCATGCTTCCAAATAACGCCGTGATACAGTCCACAGCTGTGGACCTGCTCCAGGCCGTCGTCGCTCGTGGGGACGTTGATGGAATTGCCGATGAAATTGAAGCCATCATCGTTGGGAAGCTTTATCTCTGTGTCCACTGGAACCGCCTCGATCTTCAAAACAAGCTTTTGCATCTCCTACACTCACTAATATCTGCTTCGACAACTCACGATGCAACATCACGACAAGTCATGCACAGGCACGATGGCAGCGATCCCAGCAGTGGATCAGGTCATGACACTGAACCTGAACCCCGGCAATACACGGTCAATTCCTTGCTGATACAGGCCCTTGTGGATGGCATCGCTATTCGAACGAATCACCCTGTGTTGCAACATTGGCTTGATTTCATACTTATGGCTGTTCCACAGTTCCAACCAGCACTACAAGCTGTCGTTGACCCTTTGAATGATTGTCTATGTCGGCAATTAACTTTGTCGCTGAAAGACATTCATACTGCCTCGTCGCAAGCACAGGATTTCGCCCAGGATTTCTCGTCAAGTGTTACAGATGCGGAGATGATTATGCTTCTCAGCGGTCTGGAGCGAATGATACTACTCAGTCTAGCCTATACTGTGGAACTGAACTCGACCGAAGAGGAATCTGTATTGCAAGATAAAGCTGGGACGGAGAACAGCAGTTTGTTGGGTTACGTATCTAATGTCTTTGGATCAGAAAGTACACAACAAATTTCCGATGAAATGCTCACGGTGAGTCTCGTGTTTATGCTACGTGCCTCATTCTTATTGCACTGTACCTTCAGGCTCGGCCACCAGCATATAGGTCTCTTGACGAAGGGATTCGCGTCTTGTACTCAATATGGACAACACTCTCCTGGACCACGCCATTGACATGGTCATCAAAAGATGACTCCCTATTACTTGTCTATAGCCGAACGCGGATACGATGCCGTCGAGTCTTAGAGCACTTGTTCCGCGTACAAGCTGTTGAAGTATTTGAATCCATCGTGGACTGCTGGAGTCGAGTTCCTGTAGGTCCTTTTGCCAGCCATTTAAGTCCATAAGTCTAATCATGTTGCTAAGGATTCAAGCGCTTCACCAGATGCCGCATTTGAGCTCGTTGACGTACTTGTTACTAGTGCTCAAAACGCCGTGCACATGATTTGCGAGAGCATTTCTTGCCGTATAGCAGGAGTTAACGAAAGGAGTAGGAAGCAAGCTATTAATTCGCACCTGTAAACACCATCGCATAACATTTTCTGGTGGATTCGTCTCACTCCTTCCGTGTAGGTCCGAAGGGGTACTCTTCAAGTTCCTTGAACACTATCTACGTCGATTGGAAGGGCCAATAGCTACACAAGTGTGGAGCCGTTTCCTACAACTGGTCAAAGACATTGTTGGCAGTACGCGAGAATTCAAGATACATCACTTTGCAGCTCTCAGGTAAAACACTCATATACAGTCATGGATGTCGGCTGAGCCAGTGACCAGTTGCATTACTGTATTATCTGCGAAAATCTCCCAAACAACGGCTATGGAAGACCGCCGTATACGCAAAGAGCTGCAGGCAAGTCATCATAGACTCTTTCGACGTTCAGATTCTGAATAGTTGTCTTGTAGGACAACTTTGTAAAACTTCTTGATTCTAGCGTGATGTTTGTAGGCCGCTCATATGATCAGGGATCCTGGATTCGTCGTACTACAAAAGAATCACTCATCACTAATGGACGAAACTCTCCCGCTCTTGCTCAAGGTAAGCTCCATTTTTGCCACAGAAACAGCTCTTTTCTTTTACAACTGTCCTTCTAGACAACAAGAGTGATGAGAAACAGGACAACTCGCTGGCTCCTTCAGATTCAGCTAGACCTGGAGCTCCTACAGAATTGATTTCACAGGTGATTGAAGTTTCTCATTCATTACATGTGGATACTGATGATGAAAGCATGACCAGATCAATGATTTTGTGGCGTCCTCTGTCTTGCCAAATTTACGCAAATTTCTGATCGACAACGACAAGATACTTTCGGCATGTAACAACATCGTTTACTATATCGTAAATCCTGCCATGAGAGGAAGGACAAGGTGGGTCTGTTGGCATCACCTTGTCCGGTGGTTTAATATAAAGTATCAGACCATTGGATTTGGACCCATCTGTCCTCGCGATCATACAAGGAATGGCCAAAATTCCATCTGCTATCAAAGCTTGGAAGACCCCGGTAACAGAGCTGTTGAATGACAACAGATTGTTCAATTGCACTGCTAGTGCCGCGGGGCCTTGGACCCCTATTGTCAAAATATTGTTTGACGCTGATAAAACTGCTTTCCCTGAGCTACTTTGTATGTGCTGCAACATGGGTTCGGTAGGAGGCTGACCAGCTCTTGTAGCTAAAGTAGCAACAGCTCCATCGGCCAACATCTTTACAAATCGGGAGTACGAAATGTTGCTACGGTCTCTTAATGTTCGGAGACTTTCATTTATTTTGTTCGCTGGAGAGAAGAATCACTTTCTAACACAACTTCCGACGATACAAGAGAAGCTGGTTGACATTTTCAGAAATGTTACAGCCCCCATTGTACAGTGCGAAGTTTTCCTATGTATTCGGGTGCTATTATGTCGGCTTTCATCACATAATATGACAAGCTTTTGGCCTGTGCTCCTGACGGAATTGGTGAGTTTTACCTATTCAAGCCTTCAGTTCTGATCCGTAATCTTGTCATTCAGTACCGTATCTTCGAGCAAGCTATAACGGTCTTGCCTTCCGATGGGTCGGAGGACCTGCAACTGATCCTCGCGGCGAGCAAATGCTTAGACCTATTGCTGGTCCTCCAAACCGAGGAGTTCCAAATGTAAGCCCTCCGGGATCAAACCTAAGTCCAGACTTGCTTGACTCTTATGCTTAGACATCAATGGATCTTTATGACTGACACAGTCGACGCAATATACCGTCCCGATAACTGGTTCCCCGAAGCCATGATGGACCAACTCGCCGAGATTGCAGGAGCTCTTCCCGTTGAGGTATGTTTGTTCTTTCATGTCCTATGGTTGTCTGCCGCTGACTAGTACGTACTCTGTCGTTTTAGGATGGCGCAAACGGAGTTACAACGCCTAATTTGCTGACAACTTTCGCGGACCAACGGCCCTTACGCCGTCCAATGCTGAACTCACTTCAGCAGATCGAAAGCATTCGAGATCTAATTCCATTCTTTTCTAATGTGAGCATTACCTCATATGAGAGCGTTTATGCCAGTGGAGGAAACGTCGATTGGGAGGCGGTAGAGCAGGGTATTTTGGACGACATGTTCGACGAACGATGAATTTGAAAGTAACAAATTCCTTACGACACATATTCCCCGATTCCAATGATACCTCGATATGATTATTCGTTTATTTCCTACGAACACGAGAACCAGGGATAACTGCATAGGTAATGCTATGCAACACAACAAGAAAACAAGATGACTCAAGCAGAAAAAGGGATCATACTCTCTGAGCTGATGCCAATGCAGAATAAGTATGTGATGTGTGCAACCCAATGAATAATAATAGGACAATTCACTCAAGCCCATGTGCCAGAACAGCCTAGAAGTCACCCCAATTACGGCGAAATTTGTACTGCATTCGATTCTACTCGTCAGCGATTCAGCTCTCCTGCGGCCATGGAACCAAGACAACATACCTTGTAAGGCAAGTTCCTCCTTAGCCTATCACTGGGCTCTGTGGGCGCTCTGTAACCTCCTTCTCCCCAATCGCCCCTACGTTTCGCCTCAGCTGGAGCATCTTTGAAACGGATACTAGGATCTTGCTTCTCAGGTGGTGGCACACGAGTTACTTTGGGAATTGGAGGCTCCTGTACCGGAGGTACAGCCTCAACCTGCTCTCCGTGTGGATGCGATGAAGCCAGGTCAGAGTTGTTTTCAGAGGCGGGAGTCTGAGACGGAGACTCGACGTGTTGGTGGTCTCTGAGGACTTCCTCGACGGAAATTCCTTGGAACTTGGCCTCCCTCTCGGCTTCTTCACGCTCAATGCGCTCATGGGCGGCAAAGTGCTCCAGATCCTCTGGATGATTGTACGATTCGTCAGTTTGAGTTTCTGGTGTTGAGTGGTATTGTTCTACGGGAAACGTGTGAGCGTTTGGGAATCAAAGTAATATTTCGACTGACCTTCGTGATGTAGGAAGAATTCTATGAGGGCAAAAATTCAGTATTGCTCCGACAACAAAAATGGCAACAAGTAGCACTTGCCGCTTTCGACGTCGTAATGATGACCTTCTGCGCCAAGATCATCAAAGTTGGGAAGGCCATCCAAACCAACCTTTTCCAATTCCTCTGGAGAGACGCGTCCGTCGTGGTTGAGATCCAAGAAACGAAGAACGGTGTCGACAATGTGATCTGCCTTCTTTTGGTGCGCTACTTCGTCCTGTGTTTCGACTTAGTGAACGATCAAATGAGACGCATGGAACCAACCGGTGATTTCTTCGTAGCGTACACATGGTGAACTCCGTACACGGCTTCTATCTCATCTCGTTCCCAGTATCCATTGCTGTCAAAAATTAGGCTATGTAACGAAGAGGCATAGAGATACCCACCGGTTCAAATCGTGTAGCATGAAGAAGCTTCGTGTGTCGAACGAATCGCTATGCGGAGAATTATTGAGCCATCGAGACACACGTAGAGTATGAAACTTTACATATGGTGCTCTGACGACATCTATATAGACATAATTCATGAATAGGACTTGCATGTAACTGTGAAGTCAGGCACATACGTGTCGCTGAGCATACTGCTTGATGGTCTCGCCAGGCTTGGGACCTAATTGCCCCCCATGATCGCCATGCGCGAGAGCAGTATGCGCAATGGCGAGTAATGAGAAGCTTGTAAGTGCTTTCATGGTCGTGTGTGTTCTTTCGCGAGTCGTTTGTGACAGCTCCGAGTAAATGACCGGATGCTTGGTCAGCAGCCAGATCCGGAAGCAATACGTTTTTTACATTTTGACATACATACTTCCACTACTTTTCCACTTACCGTGTCCTTACTTATACATACATGGGTTTTTGTTCCAGCACTCTAATATTCCTTATCGATCAGTCACGGCTATCAGCAATATATGACCAGATCTTTGCTTATTCCATCTCTGCCAGTTCGCCCAAATCGGGCCCCGAAGATATCAATAACACCAATCCGCATTCCATGGCCTTGGGTTCCCAAGGTACATAAGTAACACCTGGTGCCTTCTGGGTAAGTAGAAAGGCACATCATCGATGCATCATCATTCTTAGCGCCACCACTATTCAGGAATCCTAGGGAATCCGATGGGAAATAATTAGGGCTATAAATAAATAATTGAACAAATGTCACTGCTACAGTGCACATACAGTAATTATAAATAGACAGATTTGTACTTTTCGCATTTAGTATATGTAAGTACCACCGTATGACTCAGTAGTACTCAATCCTCGGATCTTTCTGCGAATCATAAGCCGCTATCGTAAGTGCCATAGTCGGTACCGACACAATTTCCGAAGATAAAGGCCGGCGAATCGAATTGATGAGATAAGTAACTCGGAGTATTCATGAATGGTGGAGATAGATTACAGCACATGGCACAACACGAACTAAAAGAGGCTCCAAACCGCTCCCATGGCGGATACAAGAAGGATAAAACCAAAGCACAAGGTTTGACGTCCTTTTGTCGCAAAGAAATCCCATCTTTGAAAAGCAGTGTTCGGGTGCCCAGCATACGTCGTGACAAGACCCTGCGTTGGATTGTCCGCGCCACTGACAG
>JAGGAW010034577.1:0-12143 GCA_017657375.1 Termitomyces sp. T27
TCCCTAGATTGAATTGAAATCAAGACCAAGAGAAAAACAAAGAAGGGAAAACTTGAGTAGTACTCAGTCTTGAGTCTGGATTTCAGAGATTGCTCATTCATTTACACAGATCTTTGGACTCTTATGATAAATCATGAAAGTGTAGTGAGGATTTAGCAAGTCTTCTGGATGTTCCCTATCACAGGGGAAGATAATCATTGTATTTCACAAAGAGCTAGATTTTTATATACAGGTCAAGGTCCTTCATCAAACACTATGAATCAAAGATAGGATCATATAACAAGCTCTTTACCAAATTTCTCTGCTCTGATAATGACTGACTTGAGCAGATCGTCGTCAACAATAACTCTGGCTACATTCAAGATCAACTCCCATGGCATCCATTTTGGGAAGCAGAAAACAAAAATTACCTATCTTTTCTTCACTGTAGCCAGTGAACATGTATTTGAGGTTAGTGACACATGCCAGTTTGAACAAAGTATCCATATCTCAACTTGTGTAGAGAAATCTTGCAAGATGCTCTGTCTATTCTCTTTTTGATTGATTTATTTTTTTATTTTTATTATTTTCCCCACCCCAATCAGTATCGAGCCATTATATGTACAGTACTGGAAGTGACAACTTGAATGGTTTAGCTTGGATTTACCTTTTTAAGACCCTTACGCCAATCCAAAAATCCTACCTAGCAGTGTGCGTCCGGACGCCAATATGTTCTCAAAAATCACCATCGACATCGTTGACTACAATACCTCTACTGCTGATCTTCGCAAGAATAGAATTTCGAATGGGATCTCCCAGCGGAGAAACAACGACCCGCCGTAACATATTGAAGCGAGCCACGTTCGACAGGAGATTGTCGAGCTGTGCTAGCTCGTTCATGACATCACTCTTGAATCCTAGACCAGAGAATACCAACTTGAAGGTGATAAGCTCATTGAAAGGAGGCAGCGTCATCAGGGTGTTTTGGATGAAAGGCCAAATACCAGAAGCCGTGCTGAATGGCTCGTTATCCACAATGAATTCAAGCTCGGCAAGATTTGAAAGGATCCTAAGGTCAAGTACCTGACGAGATAGAACTGGAATCCAAAAGTATCTGGGTTAGTTGCTGAAGAAGATTTCTGAAGGCGCGCTCACCGGAGTCGTCATCCGTGATCGGGAATGAAGATAGGACTGACATTTCAAAGTTACCACGGTCGGGTAAGTTACTGAAGAAGGTACCGCTACTGGAAAGTGCACTTACGAGGTTCGCCAACTGTAATTGAGAATGAATGCAAGGACTTCGAAATATTGGAAAGGGCCATTTGAACTAACCCGAGCTTTTCGGGCTTCGTCAAATATACTGCGTAGCCCTTGAGGCGTTTCATACACAGTTCGTGCGGAGCCAAAGCTCCGGAAAAGAGAATCTTTTCTGGCTCCCAGTCATCGCAGAGACAGAGTAAGGATTGAAGGCTTTCGTCATTCCGAGACAGGCCCAGACCGCGAAGACCGCGAAGCGACGGATGAATGGCAGGATTTCGATCGTAATAGTTGTCACGCATTTCCAAATAATTCAGTTTGTAGAGCGCTGCTAAATTCACGGGAGGTACAATACCACAAAAGAGAACAGAGCGAAGTTGAGGAGATTGTAACAGGTTGGTGAGTTCCGTCTCAAGCTCGACGGACAAGTAGCAAAACAGGATATTGTGATAGGCAGGGGCTGCTATCTCCAGCTCGTGGAGATTGGGAAGTGTCAATGGAGAGCCTGAAAAACCAGCTACCCCTGCCGGTTGCAAATCCTCGGCGAGATCATCTACCTGGATGGAGATGGACATCGAACGAACATACGATGCGATACGCGGGTTGGTCTCAAGTGTATGATGTATCCAAGCATTGATTGTTTCCCGAAAATGTGTAGGATAGATCTCGATTTTCAGAGTTCGGAGTAACCAACTCTGGGATCGGTTACGAAACGCAGGAGAAACGAGGCTGCAACTCCAGAGATCCTGTTTTTCCGATTCATTGCGCCTGAGATTGGCTACCTCGTCGATAATGGAGTCGATGACGTCCTGAGGCACCGAGCTTATACTCCCTTGTGCGATGGCGGACATCGGCTTGTCCCCGCGACAACAGAATGGAAGACAAGAGACAAGTTGCAGACAAGCCCAGATTTGATTTCAATTTGCTCCGAGCTGATAGAGTTCTGCCATAATAGTAGTTACTCCACCCGGGGGGCCAGCTCGGTCGAAAGGCCTTACGTCCATATTTGAAATCCCACAACACAATCAACCAACCCAACCATGCCCTAACAGACAAATACGAGATTAGTCGGTCTCGTACCAAAACCATTCCTTTGAGAGGGGTTGATGTGGGCTTAAGAAACGTTCACAGAAGAAAATTCACAGGTCCGAGTGCCGATAAAATAATTTGTTTCCTCCATCACTCCACGCTCATAGACTTCGGCCGTATTTTTGCAGTTTCATCGCTCAAAAATATTTCACCAGCTTAGTAGAGGGACCTTAAGGTCCACGTCTATGAGCCAGAGTAGTGCCAAGAGCCGGCCTTCTCGTGTTCATCTTCCCCACATCTCGCTGTCTTCTAAGGAACAATTTCAACGGAATATTTTGAGCTTCATTCGTTCTACCATGACCGATGCAGCATCGTACAATCCTCAGCCAGCCCCTGGCCTCAAGAAAGTTCCCCCGTATTGGTATCCATACACCACGATGGCGAAGGAGCGGTGGTTGGGTCGTGAGTTATTAGAGGTAGTCTCGACAGAATTTAGAGATCGTTCGATGGAATATTATGTGCGTTATGACATTTTCATTGAGCACGAACTCGAAACTGATCTCCCTAGTACTCAGAGATATGCACTAGAGTCTGGAGTTACGACGATTAATGGTCGCATAGCGCGCCCAGATACCACCATAATGAATGGCGATTGCATTCAGTACGTCTTTTCTCCGAGTTAGAGCTAGCTCACGATAGAATTATTTTAGAAATGTTGTACACCGCCATGAGCCACCGGTAACATCGACACCTGTGAAGGTTATTTTGCATGACGTCGAACGAGAATTCATCGTTGTCGACAAACCAGGAAGTATAGTTAGTGCGGTTCATCACAGTCTATCCGACTTTTTATTGATTATCTCCCTTCGTTTCCTAGCCTGTCCACGCTTCCGGAAGATATTTCCGCAATACGTTGGTCGAGATCCTCGAGAAGGAGATGGGTTATAAGAAAGTTTATAGTGCGTATAGCAGCCCATTTTCTTGAGGAGCATACTGACGGTCTGCCAAGCTGTCAACAGGTTGGATCGCTTGACGTCCGGTCTCATGATTATCCCTTTGACCGCCGAACGAGCTCGTCAACTTACAAGTGAGTTTATGGCTGGTACGATTCGCAAAGAGTACGTCGCGAGATGTAAAGGTGAATTCCCGACGTGCGTGCACTTCATCTGTTGCACCATTCCGACCATTATATTTACATCCTTATAACTCAGTGAAGAAGTGGTTTGTGAGGAGCCATTGCTGACTGTTGATCGTCAGATGGGATTGAATATAGTTCATCCGGAGGGGAAGGTGATGCAAATCTACTCTTGATCTTTCCAAAAAGCTTAGGCAAGAATTTGGTTATATTGAGCGCAGCCTGCAAAAACGGTCTTCAATCGAATACGATACGATCCCGATACGGATACAAGCGTTGTCCGGTGTACGTTCATTTTGACTATACTTTATGGTTCGCACCTGACATTCGCTTGATTCACGCCAGGTGAGCCTCTAACAGGTCGCTGTGCGTGATTCTCCTCCTTTCTTCTTCCTCTAGCTTATACTTCTCCCTTTCAGCACATCAAATCAGAGTACATCTCCAATTCCTCGGACATCCTATTGCCAACGACCCAGTGTATTCCGAGACCAAGATATGGGTACGGCGACTTATCTTGCTCTTAATCCCGACCGATCTTGATTTCCCACCACTTTTAGGGACCGAATCTGGGCAAGGGCGGCATCGACATCGTACCAAGCGATGAAAGGTCTGCTCCGGCGCCGCCGCCGCATCTAGAGTTACATACCGAGGCTGTAGGAAGCCCAGAATCATTAACCAAGGGCATATGCGAGCAAAAGCCAGGCGGCTCCGGGGCGAAGCTTCTTCCTCGTGAAACAGGTCAAGATATAGGAATGGGTTCGCCCGTGCCATTATCCAGTGAAGCGGTGGGTGTCATCACGAGGTTACGCAATATGAAGGTACGTTCCATGTGTCTCTTTATTTTAAAAGGTTTTCTGAGCGGTTATTGTGTAGGATGAAGACGAAGATTGGAGCCGGTGGCGGGATGTCGTGTTCCGTGCTAAAGGAAAATTGACACCGAACCTTGCGCTGAAGCCACAGCCACCCTCGAACCAGAGGAAGAGAGGCAACCACGCAAGATTTGTGGACGAGAAGTTGAACCGGGCTATGGATCCATCAGTTCCAATTATGGACACAACACCAGTTTTGGCCTCATCATCAACTGTCCAGTCAACAGTAGCGACACCTGATGTATCCACGCCCGAGCCTGAGGCTCCTAGCACCCCGCCTCCGGCGCAACTTTCGGAGGATGAAGTGTTGCAGAAAATTGCAGCGATGGAACCACAAGCGGAACCCACTGCGGTTGTTCAGTCTGACAACTTGTACTGCCCCGAGTGCTACTTGCCTTTGCACCCAGACCCAAAACCAGAACGTTTATACATCTTCTTGCACGCAAAACGATATACCACCAGTCTAGGCTCGTTTGAGACCGACATGCCCCACTGGGCTGCGGAGCGTTGGACCTGGGATCGTTCCTGAAGCTTGAAGATAGTGTCGAAGACTCTGGTATTGATAGATATAACATTGATAACCCTAAACATACATAAAATACAGACAACTCGCAAATGGATCACTGTTGTTCGATGCGTTAAAAACAGGCTACAGCATTGAAAAGTGCGCCTCACTTTGATGAATTTCGCCATGAATTTTCTAAAACGGGTGAAAGCTCAGAATAGAGAAGCAAAGACTGAAGTGACACGAACTTGTGGAACTCCGTCCGTAGAAGATCATTGACAAACTGGCCCTGCGGTTTATCCCGCGCGTCCATAGCTTGGTTCTTGAATATCAAGTCTATCGAAGAGAACGGACTTTAGTTATAAAATATGACAATGAAGGAGCCACGTACCATCATCCCAGCGTCGTTTCACAGAAAATGTTCCCGGAACATTTGTGCTGAGACCTGGTGCTTCCTGTCCAAGAGCGGCGGCAAGGTTTAACAAAGGATTTTTTGTTGCTATCTCGACCTCCCGGGCAGCAGCAGTTGCCGCCGACTCATTCTGTTCTTGACGTGTCTTTTCCTCTGCCCGCTCGCGTTTTATCTTCTCGAGCTCACGCAGAAGCTCCGCAGTGTCATCCTCGTCGTCATCCTCATCAGAATCGTTATCGTCGCTATAGATATGAAGAAGAGGTTGGAATGTGACTATAAGGACAACAGGCAACTGACCTGTCCGCGCCGTTCTCCTTCTGACTTTTATTCTCGTCATCCTCGTCATCCTCATCATCTTTGTCCATCTCTAGTGCTTCTTGCAAAAGCTTTCTGCGTTTACTCGCCTCCTCGTCTTCCTGGCCGCCTTCAACGGGTAATGGCGGTTTTCCTTCAGCTTTCCGCTTTTTGTTTCTCGCCTCCTGCTCTGCCACCAGCAGCTCAGCACGCAAGTCACGTTTCTTCACCTCATCCGTCGATGTCTGCCCAATTTGCCTGGTATCAACTTGAGAAACTAGCTTCAACGTGGTTAATCTTGTGGTCCGCACCGAAATTTGAGTTTGGTGTGGGCCGCCATATCCCGCACGGAGAACTGGCGAGAACCACCCTTGACATCCCTCGCCTGCGCTGGATCCCATGTCGGTCTGTGAGCTGTAGACATCGCGAAGAGGTGGAAGAGGCGGCGAAGAACACGGTGGTTGGAGTTAAAAGTCCGGTGTGAACAAATTAGGAAAGTTCCCACACTCTCAGCAAGTCGACCTCGGTGCGCCGAAGTTTGTGGCGCATATACTGTATGTCAGTGGTTTCAATAAGTAAATCTTGTGACCATTCTCTACGATTAATGTTAAACATGTTGCCCAGGTTGACCGACACCGATCAATGCTGGCACCGATCTGCTGGCACTGCCAGGAACAAGTTCAATGAAGCAAACAACAGGAAGGTTCTAGAAACGATTACATCTGAGGACATATGTGTACTAGTCTTTCTTTATCAGCTCAGATAGCTAGAAGAACATGACTGAACTAATCTTTCTTCTAGTGTAATGGAATGTTTACTTTATCCGGCCAAGTTCGTGAGTCACTCCGAGTCACTGAGCTCGCCAAAAAAATGTGTTGAAGTACGTAAATGGCTCGGTTGTATTGTCGCTCCTTCTCGAGTGCATGAGGCAATGCCGATACATGCTAGATCTATGGCAGTTGCCAGATGGAATGTATCAGCATCCAGTCCATTAGTGACTTACCTCTCCTCGATCACCAGTCTTTCAATTGATATTCCCAAAAAGGGACTTAGTGTCGTAACAGTAAACGCAAAATGTCACTGTGTGGAAGGACGCCGTCGCCGATCCATTCCTGTTTCCAGGCTTAGGTACCTCGAAAGGTTTAATTTGGGAGTTTCGATAAAATTGTGAATTATTGGTTCTCAATCCAAAAGTAGATCATTAATGTCGTCCTAATGCTTCGTGTCTAAGTACATATGAGTGGGCTCCATAACAGTCCGGGTCATTATCATCCGATAGATCGAAAAAGTAAATCGTGAATTTCGTATAGTCATCGTCAATGGCAAGGGTTAACGTCGTCCATTATCGCGAATGGACAAATAGCTTTTCGCAGCCCTAGCCCAGATCATCTCCTGTTTTTCCAAAAAATGCTTTTGTAGTTGATCGAAAGATGCCTGCATTTTCGTTTACAATTTGGTTTATCCTTTCAATTGAACAAAAAGCTTACATGTAGACGGTTTGCTAGATTGAGTACTTCTTCTCCGATAAGATGGATGTCGTGGAAATGATGAATACCTTCCTTTAACATATCATCAATCAATTCAACACATCTATTACAAACCATTAGATCGTCACATATGGGGAGAAATTAAGATGTCGAACCTTCTTAGATCATTCATTCTCCGCTTGTATAACATGTCCCAAGCGTCGTAGCGTTCCTTCCAAATGCCATGCGATATAGTTTGTTGTCGACGAATGCAATCTTGCGCTATCATCAATGAATATTCCACGTCATCAAGATGCTAAGAGGATTATGAACAAAGCTATGATCTAATGTCAGAACAGGCAACTCACCGGACCCAAGTTCAAGCAGTTCATACGATGAAGTGTAACGTTCATAAGATGAAGGCAATGGAATGCGTCATAGCTAGTTGGCGGGTCAATTGGTGGCAAATGTGACCAGGGAAACCACTGCTGTCGAGTCCGTCGAAGAGTAGGAGATTTCGTATGTGTTTTTGCTGATGTTTGAAGTGCTGTCGGAGGTCGCAGTTCTGGGCGTGGATAATTCTCCGGGATGCTATAAGCGGGATGGCGAGTAGATGAACCACTTTCTAGGTGATTACAGGATACTTCCTTATCAGAAGCATAGCTCACTTCCGAACCTTTGGATACATGATATTGACCATGTATAGGAGGCGCTACTTCATCAACTTGAATCTGATTTAGATGGTAGAGAGGGCTTTCGTATGAAGCAGGTCGATAGTTATGTTTTGATTTGATGCGCTCCTCGATTTCTTGTCCGAGGCGTAGAAAATCCGAATACGTCTGAGAGACACATTGCGTTGCAATGCTTCGTATCTCATGTGGATTAGGTAGTTTAAGTTCCTCTTCTTTGAACATGTTCATGAGGTCAAAGCGGATTGGACGCACGGGTCGAGGCTGGAAAATTTCCCTGAGCTGTGTCGGCCGAAGATGAGTGGAATGATGCATTTGGGCGGGCGTTTTGTCAGCTAGAGGAGGATCGGGGAACGTCAGAAGTCCAGTAAGAACCTGATTATCGTGGTCGCAAGTCCATTGGTGCTCTTGGGGTTCATTAATCAGGGGCGAGGGCGTGGCTAATCTTGTCCCATATATTGTGGACGTAGGCAGGGGAGTAGTGTCTGACGGAAGCGGTTCCATTTCGTTATATCGGTCCTGATCAAATTCTGTGGAGTGGCCTGGGATATTAGCAGAGAACAATGGTTGGGTCCGCGAAGGCAATCTAACTCGCGCTTTCAAGTCAAATTCACCGTGATCTTCAGCAACATGACGCTCTTCGGTATATCGGCGTTCACCATCTATCGTGTAGTGGCCTGGAACATTAGTAGAGAACGATGTTTGCATCTCCGAAGGCAACAGGTTAACTTGCGCTTCCAAGTCAGATTCATTGTGATCTTCTGTAACATGACGCCCGGCGTATCTCGCGTTTCCGTTTGGACCTGTTCTCCACGAGCTCGAAGATCTAAATTTGGAATATTGAGAGGTCGAAAGTTTGTCGTTGGAGATTCGCAGAGATTGTCGGTCATTCCAAGCGTGTGCGTGATTTTCTTGATTGAAGTCGATTTTTGGTGCATCATGACGAGAAACCTGACAATAGAGATTGCGGAGTCCCTTGGACGCTTCGAGAGCTGGTTTGAAGTTGGAAAGCTGCTGTCTTGGATACCAAAGCATCTTGCAATCTTGTTGCGACGACTGAAAAGGGGGATTGATCATGCTATGGGAGGCTTCACGAACTATATTATAGTGACTTTGTAGTCATGACCATGTCTATTGCATTGTCATCGTTGTCAACCAGCATTGACTCTACAGACCGCAGAACAAAGGAGACCAGCACTACAATACTGTTGTCCAGATGCATAACACGGAACACAAGCGTCGGGAGTTGTCCTGACGGAGAATTTAACAATAGAGTCAAAAACAAGAACAAGGGTCATGGCGTTGAGTATGGAGTCGATGGTCCAAAAACACTTATCGTAGAGCGCCCGCTGTTTAATTGTCGGCACTGAGTGCTGAGAGACCCGCGCTTGAATGCGGAGGTACTTGGTCGTATATATGCCGGTTATTGCCGATGAAGACCAGTCAATGAGATAGAACATAGCGAACATAGAGCTCAAAAAGCATAAATTCTGAATTGTTACATTACCAATAAATTTACAGAAGACAGATAGGGATTCGAAAAGGACAAAAAACAGCTGTTACATCGAACGGGGAGCAGGAAAATTAAACATCTCTGGGAGGCAGATAAGATAAGATATCATGATCAATACTTTGTTGGCAGTCAGGGCCTCTAAATACTTAACCTCGTTAATTTGATGATCGTGATCCTGCCCACGAAGGCCGGCGCGATAAAGCAATACGATTCTGAAGAAATATGAAGTCTCCACGTAGTTTCGTCCGGCGCTTCTTGTCTTCATCCCACCCAGGAAGATCGCGCTTGGATCGCGCAGTCCTGAGCTGTTCTTGTGCCTCTGCGTGTGCTTTGACGAGGTTCGAGTGTGCTGCACGCAATCGAAGACGATTGAGGAGGGTCTGAAAGAAATGAATGGTTAGGGGGGAGGGAAGTAGGAGAAACGCAGAAGTACGTACATAAGTTTTTTGAGTAAGATCACGAAACTTGGCTTCGTACTGATTGATTTTGGTCAGCACCTTATTGAGTATTCTGAAGGATGGCTCGCGATTGCAGACGACACTCGAAAACTCGCAGAAAGCTTGCATAGTTCTGAAAATCCGTGGCTCAGTCCACGAATGTGCCCTGATAGCGAGAGAAATCACCTGTCCAAGGAAGAGAGCTGCCTCCGCCAGGTTCCATGCCAGTGTTCACTCCCCACCTGCATCTTTTTATAGCTAGCGAGTGCTCCGGCCAGGAATTCGAGCAGTTTGTCAAGAAGTCGCCGAATTCGAGAGTTGATCGAGGTGTGAGCGCCAACGAAAGCGATGAACGCTGGATCGGTCTGTGTTTTGAAGTACTGCAATATGGTCTTAGCAAAACGAAAGGATATAGGTCGATGTTGAGTTCACCGAGTCAAGATTGGTCCAGTGCTGATGTATTACAGATCTATGAAGTGTGTCCACACGCCTCTGCAAGGATTCCAGGGCATCTTCAACCACAGACGAGCTCGATGGGATACCATGCTGAGCTTGCGAAGGAGCCAAGAGTCCATGCGAGGGAGCGGTAGGAGGCAAAGTGTGGTCCTTAAGTACTTTATCCTTTGAGACTTGAGGACCCGCGCCCTTGGTGCCGTCACGACTGGCAGATGCTGTTTCGTCGTGTCTCCAACCATATCCGTCCCATCCATATCCAGTCTCGACTTTTTCGGCTACGGGGTACGGGACGTATCCAGATGGATAAAAAGGCGGATGAGGATGGGGTGTCGCATATCCGGGCCATTGGGGTAGTGGGGGGGCAGGAGAAGGAGTTGAATCGGCTTGCGCTGGCGGGGGACCTTGATGTGTTTGAGGGGGCTCTTGAGAATACTGCTCTCTAGAAGTTGTCGGCCGATATTGTAAGCCTGACATCGATGCGTTCTGTCTGTCAGATCGTTGGTCGTGTAAAAGAGGAAGATTAACTGGCACTTGGTTATCCTGAGCAGCCGAGGGCGGTTGATCGGAGAGCTCCGGATATATAGCTGATGGTGGGAAGGTGTTGAACTGATTCGAGGAAGATCCTTGTGAGGACACTGGAGGTTGCCGAGGTGGCGGTGCATCTGTTAGAGGATGGGATATAAAATTTGATCGTGGGTCATACGTCCCTGGGGGCGTCTCTTTGGTGGGCAGAGGAGACTTACTCGTGCTTCGAGGGGGCGACGAAGTGGATTGGGGCTCGAAAGGCATTCCATGATGGATTTGAGGATTCAGCGACGAGCCACGGGGTGTTCCACTAGGTGGATTGCTTTGAAACGGGGAAAAAGTACGGAGAGGTCTGTTGGACATGTCGAAGGGCGGAGAAACTATCAACTCTGGGGACAACGTTGGCAATGGGGAAGTAAATAAAGGCTGGCCAGGAGAAATCCGTGACGGAGGCGAGGACTCCCGGGACCGAGGTTGTGACATTAGATCCCTGAGTCTCTTGATATGGGTGTCAGAGAAAGGAGTTTGGGTTGCCTGAGCCTGGTGAGTACCAATAGGCTCTTTCAGTAGCTCGTTTTCTTCTGAGCTTTCAGATCCAGGTATTCTCGGAAGTATCTCCATACGCGAGGTACGTCCAGATGGCCCACCTGATGAACTCGTAGAGGGTAGTTTTGCTGTCCGTGCGAGTGGAGGTGGGGGTGGCGTGGTGTCAGGCGGTAATGGCACGGACTCCAAGTTATCGAGATCTGCAGTACTTGCATCTGAGGGTAGGGATTGGATCTGACCCATGGTATAAAGGAGATCGCCATCTAGGTCTCTTTTCCAATGACTTTTGATACCAGTTCCGTAGATTGTAAGACGCGAGTCAAAGGAACGCACATTCATTCTGGAATCTTGAGCCGGTGGTGGTAGGTCAAAATTCACAGCCGGGTTCATGTAGTGAGGATAGTCCGACGGAGGATGCTGAAAATGCCCTGGTGTATTCTCAATGTCAAGAAATGTCTGTGGAACTTCAATGATTGTTTCCGGAAACGAAGTTATATTATGACGTGACTGAGTCGTGGGGGTCCATGTTTGTGGCGTCGAACGGGTATTGGGGAACATTAGGAGTAGAATGATTAGGAAAGTAATTGAGTAGGCGTATTTCGTCGTATAGGTTGTCAAAGGCTGTCAAAGGTCGTATCGTCGCGTAAAGTGGTCAAGTGGGTTCGTATAGGCGCTCAAATTTCAAGTACCATTGCCACTTAGGCCACGAGGATTAAACGTTGATCTGATATGGATACTATTGTCAGCATATCATAAAAATCGAACAAGGCGCCGTACCATGGGGTCATAGAAAGGTTGCGGTCACATCGAGGTTGGTGAATAAAAACAATACCTTATACCTTTTTCGGTCTACGCGACGCGTACCGAGCCAAACACGGTCAAATGATATCTGACCGTTTCCGAATCCCGATGTCTCCGGCAAATCTCATGCCTCCAGCTTCGTCTTGCGCGCTGATGAAGTAAGGAAAGGAACGGAAAAGGTTGGGCTAGGGTCAGCGAGCTGACACGGGACGCGGGAGGATTGGCCGCTT
>JAGGAW010034578.1:0-12126 GCA_017657375.1 Termitomyces sp. T27
TATTCGGTAGGGTTATATCAAGACCGACCCATTTCTTGAACGGGATCGCGTAATTGCCGCAGTATGCGATAAACTCCGCAAGGCGCTGGAATCCTACTTCTGGGGACCAAAGAACACCGGCCTTGAATTCTGCACGAAGCGTGAAATCGAGGTGAGGCTGTACATTGTTGCTGGCACCATCTTCGATCCATTTCAACGGATCTCGAATGAAAGATGTGCCAGAGAAGAGCTTGATGTGGATTGAATTCTTACCCGACTCGACATCAATAGTGGGATAACCAAGGCAGGTAGGACCATCCTTCACAAGCTTGTCGTACATGATTGCATGAGAGGATGAAGGTAATCTATTGATAAGTGAATTCAAGAAAAGCTGCCAGGTACAAAAAGATAACTCACATCGCTTTGACTGCTGAAAGTGCGCTTGAGGCACGTTGAAGAATCGTAGAGCCAGAATCTGTCATCTAATAGAAAGTAAGGATCCTCCAGATAGATACATAACGTTACAGAGCTCACCAGCAGTTGCAGATGAAGAACAATGAGAATTATAACCTTCCAAAAGGCTTCTGGAGATTATATAGCGCTTTGCCAACTTCAGCAACCAGAACACAAAAAGTGCGTCACAATTAATTGAGGATTGAAGCCTGAGGCACATTGAACAAAGAGACAACTACAGATGAAGCCGGGGGTGACTGGGCAGATATCTCGATGGAGCGGGAAAAGTAACAATAACAATTGGAAGCCTAGGCATCGACCAGCTTTTTGTCGTCCCGTTGAGACAAGACAATAGAGTACATCTGCCAGGTTGCTAGTAGAGCAGGGCAACTAGTGAGCATTAAAGTGACTTTCATGGAAAGACAGAGGCCATGACTAGAGAGAGGCCATGACTATGGGCTGTTGAGTTTCCAGACGCCAGATTTTGATTTGTACCTGAGTTTCTGAGAAAGTTGACCAACTGAGCGTTCAACTATAGCTGACGTCAAACTCATTACGTGATGCCAGTGATGGTATGTATTGGTAATTGCCTGTCTATGTGATTCAGACGCGTGGTTAGCGTAAGGATGTGTATTCAAATTTTGTAACTGGTAACAGTAGGTAATTTTAACTGCTCAACTGTTGCCGTCATTTGGGGAAAGGGACTGCAGGTCCCTTGGCTTGATGCCCCGTCCCGAGTCTGTGGACTAGTCCGCGTGAGCTTCGACACCCATTATCTAGAGGAGCTCTGCGACACGTCGAGTGAAGCGTGGACCCCCTCAGTACAGGAGTGGAACTCACTTTATCAAACCGGCAGCAAGGCCACTGTTATCCATGATACTTCTTCCAGGGCTGGTGAGTCTTGGAGGTACCTTGCCAGAACTACCACATGTTTCCGCAGGTACAATGCAAAGGCGTCGCTGCTCCATCCCCCCATCGTCTTCACTACCTCCAGCAGTATCCCACGCAGTAGGTACTCCATCACTGATCCTATGCATATTCCATGGAATTGTAATGCTTCCACTCCCATTTCCTGAGCTATCTCATTTAGTCTCCTGCTGAACATTGTCTTGGTGAGTACCTTGCTTCCTTTCTCTATTTTGTATGCAAACAAGTGTGTGCCCTCATCTAGGTTGTTGATCCGTAGATGGTTTGTGAGCACCTCCGTGGGATCACATTCTCCGTTTTGCTTGGCGAAGTATATGTCTTTGCCTTCTGTTGATGCTTTGTTCCATGGCAGGAATATAACGGTGACTTTGTTGCCTTCACGGTCTTCTCCTTCGGTGACATCGCTTCTCTTTACATGCAGCTGTGGGTCAAATGCCTTCAGGTTTGGGAGTACCAGCTCCCCAAGTCATGCCATCCTGAAGAATGCTACCTTCAGGCACGTGTTTATTGCTGTGTCCATGGGGTTGTCTAGCACCAGCTTTCTGCAGAGCTGGTTGATGAGGTCGATGGTGAATGGTTCGCGTTTGGACCTTTTGGATATTGGTGGTGCTAATCTTGTGGCACCTTCTATTGCTGCTTGGACCTATTCCCCACCTTGTCCTCATTAAATCTCCATTGTGCTGTTGCCTCGCAATTGTTCCTCTGTCATGCTCGTGCCGCTGCCTCAGGTTGTTTTCCCTCCTGCCAGTGTCATATCTCTGTTGGGGTGAGTTCTGCTGTTGCGTCAATGAGTAGTTCTGCAGCCTCCCCCTGTAGCTCAATTGGTGGGAGCAGGAGTGCTCTCAGTGGGTATATGCCTCTGGATGGCCCATCTGCTGGATTTGCTGTGCTTGGTATGTACACTGTGTGGATCTGCCCTGTTCTGTCCTCTGCTGCGAGGAAGATGTGGACGCAGTGAAATACTGTGTTGACTGCCGTGTTCTGGCTTCACCCATTCCACCATCCCTCGACGACTCCCTGGTTATCTCCATGGACCTTGTGGTGTGTCTCTGGTTCCATTGTCACAACAAGAGCTTGGACCAGTAACTTGAATCCAATCACCTCTGCCCACTGGATGCCCTGTTTCCCTCCTCTTGATTGCCATCCCAGTAGCAGTCTCCATGCTCTCCAGTAACCTCCAAGTGTGATTGTGATGCTGACCCCAGAGCTTGCATCTGAAAATGTGCCAATGTCAGATAATGGGATAGGTTGGGGTATGGGCCTACTTCTCCTCGAAGAAAGTGTCTCCTCCCACCAATCAAGGTCCTGTAGTAACCCTCTTGGCAAGTGCCTGTGAGCAAATGGATTACCCTTTGCTGCTGGTAGCATTGCCTCCAGGTTTGTGAGATATGCACGTCCTTCTGGGTGCACCATGGCAGCGTGCAAAAGTTTTCCATGTAGCTTTTGAATTTGCTGTAGATCATGCGTTGATTTTGACTTCCATTCCCTGATCAACTCAATGTACTTTTCTGCTTTTGATTGTGCCAATGCCACCATGAGTTTGTCCAAATTCCTCTCAAATCTGATGTAAATGTTCAATGCTGCAAACTTCCGGTCTTTGGAATGTTCCCAGGCAATTCCAAGTGCATGCGAGATGCGGTCCACATCATCAAGGGTGTATGTGAAGTTGCTGTCCTCATCTCCCTGCAGGTGCTTGCATGACAAATCTTGTATGTCAAACCTACAATCCTTGCAGAACTCCTCCACTGTTCCATCCTCAAACACACATCCTCCATACCAAATTCTTCCCCCAGATCTATGCTCGCCTCTGCTTTCAATGTCATTCCTCCAAGCCCTCCATCTTCTGTTGTACTCTCTGAGGTACTTCCATTGTATCTGTATGAAGAAGTGGTCATCAACCCACTTGGCAATTGGGCCAATACCCCGGTAATGCATGATGTCCAGGCCTGCATCAGCAACCTGTCCATATCCTCCCAATGACGGCGATGCACCAAAGCATAGAAACATGTCAATGCAAAACTCATTTTCTGCTGTTCTGACTGCCACAGCTGGCCACTGTGATCTGTGTAGTAGGATTGTCCTGTACGCTTCAGCAACATCACATACTGCTGCCTGTGATCCAGGGGGCAGCCTTGACAACAATAGGCTGATTGCTGTGAACATTCCCCATGTGCATGGGTAGTCATCCAGGTTGGTTTGCAAGTTGACTGAGAGGTTCTGGTATGTTTCCATGGATAATGGAGGGAATGACAGGTTTTGGATGATTCTAAACCTTCCCAGTTTGCCTGCCTTTGAGATGATTGAGAATGGTGAGGTTTGAAAGGGTCCAGTTGTCCCTTCCATCTCCTCTTTTGAGAGTGGCCCAATGTATCACCCTTTTTGTAGTTCTCCCTGGATGATTTCTTGGAACTCTTTGGTGTACTCAAGCATCGATGCAGTGTTGGTGGGCATTTGTGTCACCTGTATTCTGGGGAATCTGAAGCGGAAACCTTGGCACATTCTGTGAGGGATCCCTGCATACTTCTGCTCAAGCCCTGCTTCCTGCAGGTGTGCCTCCCATGCACCAGGGTTGTATGGTGCTCCTGTTTCACGCTCTCTCTGTGCAAGGGCAATCCTGAGCCCCATGGTTCACTGCCCCACAGCCTGTGCAGATGTGCCTGGAGTCATGGTTCCTTGCTATGCAACCCCGTTCTCACTGCCATTCCATGCATACTGCTCACCCATCTTGCATGACAAGACTCCTCCCCACATGTCTTGCCAGTGTGGTGAACTGGTTGTCCCAAAGTTGTCCTTGTCGCAGCTTGAAATATTGTGGGGGTGCTGCCCAAGACAGACAGTGCAGGCAGTGAGCTTCTTTCCTGCACTCCCATGAAAACCCTGCTCTGGGGATGCTGGTCTGTACACCCTTTCACCACATTCCCTGAGCCTGGGGCACCCATCCCTGCCTGTCTCACTGTACCTGTAGTGCTGGGGGGATCTCGATCACTGACAACTTTGTGATTTATGCTGCCTTGCATCAGAAGAATTACATCACCTTTTACATCAACTTTTTGGTAATTCTACTTTTCAAGTCCTTTTTGACATACTTTTCAATACTTTTTGTACTTGTAAAACCCTGGAATACTTATCATGTTTCATTGAAAAGTACTTGCCAGAAGTTCATGAAAGTACCAGAGAAGTTCAAACAAATATACTTGAAAGTACTGCCAGAAGTTCAAACCCTTAGTATAATGACATTGAATCGATCTATCTATCTCCAAAATCTATGGTGGGCCATTCATCAATGCTGTAGCGGTCTTTATGATGTGTTTTCACATCCTCTCATCATTGTTGTGCACATTTTGAAGCTTCTTCTGCATCTCTCCCAACTCATGATTGAAAGCCTGCTTGAACTGCTCATACTCCTCAAGCTTCTCATTCAGCAGACTAAGGTGCTCCTGGATAATGGAAAGGCTCTCCTTCACATCAACAATCTTCTTTGGCGTATGCTTGACTGTGATGGCTGTGGGCAACTCTGAGTCTATCGTTGTGCATGGCTTCTTCAAAGCTCTCTGAGGCATAGGAGACCAGAAATCCTCATTGACTGGCTGGGTTTCAACAATGATGTTGTGCCTATTTGTGTGATCAGCTTGTGGCAATGGTACTGGCAACAGTTGAAGACTCACTCCACATTGACATGCTCTTGACACCTCTTGACACCTCCCTCTGCTTGCATCATGATAGCTGGCATGGAATGTAGACTCATATCTCTATCATGGCCACTGGCACTGTGTGGAGGTGGTGTCTGTTGGGGTGGTTCAACACTGCATCCAGGAGCCATGGTGATGGTTATCTTTAATCAAGAGTTGCACTCACACCGAAATTTTACTGGATCAGGTGATCATGCAATACAAGTAAAATTAGAATGCTATTTTGTGACTATGATGGTCTACATATTTGTTTACATAGAAAGACTTAAATGAATCTAATGTTTTAGAAGGTTTAAAACCATGTTTTGGCAAAGGATGATAGTCAGATATACCCATGAGGTGGGCTGCACGAAGAATAGTATCAAGGTGAATTACTGCAAGTGCTCATTGCCCTCCATGGTGGAAATCCAGTTCCACCATCCACATACCTGTTACATCACAAGGGGTATCTCAAACATGCAAAAACCACTGAACCAGGGCACAGGGATATGTAATCTGATCATACTTGAAAGAGAAAAAAAGAAAGACACACACCACATGCAAGCCCTTCAGCCCTTCAGCATCTGAATCTGAGTTGCCAACAAATACACAGTCATAGTGTGAGGCTCCTCCATACCAGCTTCTCAAAGCATGAATCCATTCATGATACATTCCCCCCAGACCCGAGAGGTTGCTGGGTGCATAAAAGACAGCATGCGCTGAGTTATACATGTATATTGGCATATCCACCTCAGGGAGGTATTGTTCATTGATGTCAGACCCAGGATCCTCAGCATCTGGATTGATGATGTCACAGAGAAATCACCGCACAAGGATGGGTAGATCGGGCTGATTGATGTACTCAGACAATTCACGGAGATCACATGGGACATTTTGAACTATAGATTTACCTATGAAACTCATGACAAATGGACAAAAACAATAACTTACCATGGCATTTGGCCATTGATACCTCTGACATTGACTGTGGACCATCAACTGGTCCTGCCTCATCTTCATGATCTTCATTGTTGTCTCCAGCTTCAGGTGGCACAGGTGGTGGTGGCAGTATATAATGTTCCTTGGTGGGGTCATCAATCAACTGTGATAGCATGTCAATCGAAAGACCAGATCCATGAAGCATGCCATGGTGCTCAAAGTCCACTTGGCAAGCTGCCAACTTGTCCATTCACTGGTTTGTGACAAGCATCTGACCCAGAGGAAGTCTTCTATTAGACCGTCGATAGGGTTGTTTCACAGCCTTGATATGCTTCAATTCCATGATTGATGAGCAAAGGCCATTTGGAGCACCAAATTGGGTGATGGAGCGAATATAGTGAACTAGAGAGTGTTGTCATGGAAGTGAGAACCTGTTGGGTTGAACATCACGAAAGGCTTCACAGTAAAGATGAAATTGTGCCAGGGCATCCTCAATGCTCTTTAGGGCATCCTCATCTATCACATCACGGCACACCAAATAACAGAAGTCAATGAGTGCTGAGACAGTCCTGACAATGTTGGGTGGCAGGTGGCCTTGTATAGCAGGAAGATATACCTGTAATTGATGAGTGCAATTAAAAATAGAGGAAGAAAGAAAGCTACCTTCATTAAAGTCCCCTTGATAATTTGGTGGAGGAGGTCAGGTGTGAGGAGGTCATGAATGTCTGCTTGGGGAAACAAATCTGTAAAAGGCTAATCTTATATCTGAGTCTCATATTTATGATCCATAAAAAAAACTAGACCTACAACTAAGTCTCCAACAATTCCATAATCATCCCACAGCTCCTTGAGTGTGAACTTGCCATTGAGTAGAGCTGACGTGTGCTCATGGCTTCTGCAATTACTATCTGGCCTGTCAAGATCATCTGGAGGTGCCATACACCTGTGGGAAGAATGATCAGACCATTCTTTACATCTGGTGGCTCCAGCCTACTGCACTTGGCAACTCACTTGGGGCACCAATTTTGGACAATGCATGCAAGAAGCACCTGCTCAGGATAATCGGTGATGAAAGGGCCAAGACCATAAATGACACGATGAAAGTGTCCATTGCCACATCATGTGATCCATGGTTTGGTCATGTAAGGGTGCAGAGACAAGAGAATGTGCTCTAGAGATGCATGGAAGAGCTGGCAACAAAATTTGTGGAAGTTTGGGTTGTCAGCATATTCACGTGATGCTAACGAGTGATTTAGCCAGGAGTCTCTTTGTCATATGGAATTGACTTACTCTTTGGGATTGCTAAAAATGCCAGCAGTGACAGGGCATTGCAATGCACATGGCAGGTTGAATTGTGAACATTGCCAATGCCACCATATAAGGGGTAAAAATTGTTTTGTCTGGTGGCAACAGAAACAGTCATCTTGTCACTGCCAAGGATGATGGGAACAAACATTGCCCCATGATTGTCTTTGTCCTTGGCAAGTATGTCCTGGATTGAGAAGTGAGCTATGCTTTCCAAAGGTCTGTGGACTAGGGGGACGTATGCTCTTTACCTGATGGCACATCCCTATATTGATGTTTTCCCTTGCAAAATTCATGAAATGCTGCTGTGTGGATCTCCTGCACAAAGCTGACATTGCCCAATTGGTTCTCAAAGACAAGTAGCAGGTCTTGAAACCATATCTCATGTGGCTCTGTCATCCAGGGAGGAATTGGGCCATGAGTGGGCAGAGGGCTGCTGTACTGCACCAAAAATGAGTCCCATGCAACATCACCAGCCTAGATGTCATTGATCATGGCATAGATCTCCTCAGAAGTCAAAGTTTGTGGCCCCTCTGTGGGACACATGCATTTGAGGATGTGTAAAAGCTGATTGATTTTTCCTGCTGACATCTGGACATCTGCATAGAGACATTCGGCAAATTCAAAATGTGCGTGATCAGGAAATGGAGTGTAATTGTCAACAGATGGTCCATCCATTGGTGAAGGGGGAGCACCTCATGGAAGATCAAAGCCCTCAGCATCACAAGGTATACCTATTGAATGATGTTAATAATAGGTAGTTATTTTGAGGTAAGAAAAAATTTTATACCATCAAGAATTGGATGCCACTCTATGGTACATCCATCACATGTATGTATGATGTTGGGATGAGGCTCATGGCAATGTTGCAGTGGTGAACTGCCATGATGGTGACCAGGTGATTCTGGTGGGGAATGAGTGGGGGTCTGACACTCAGGCAATTGAGGGGAGTAGTTTTGTGGAGATTCAGGATGCTCAGAAGGATGGCAAGGGGCCACTGGAGGCTGAAGGTCAACTGGCACAATATGCTTGTAATTGTAATGTAATTCTAGTCCATGTTCAGTATGACAGCTCTTGCAGCAACCAGGGAATGGACAGGCAAAGGCAGCAAAGGGGATGCTTGAGCGAGGCATTGCGCAATGACAAGTTGCAACAGATGGCCCTAAAGTCATCTGGTCAAAGGAAAACATGTAATCATGATCAGGTGATTCAAAAATCAGGAAAGTAAGGCAAAAAAAAACTTACAGGTTGATCCCTTATATCAATTGGCTGTCTTCTCCATGCCTCCCAAAAAAGTGGCTGCTGCTGCAAAGCTCATCACCCCCTGGCCTTGAAAGCTGACCATGCTCACCAATATGGCCGTCACACCAGGTCATCCCAGTGCAAATCCTCCTATAGCATCAACTCCTCCTATAGCGTCAACACCTGGAGCTGAGGGCATACAACCATCAATGCCAGAGACTCCAGGGACTCCAACCCCCATACCACGAAACCTGCATCCTCAAGTTGAACAGCTGCCCAAGCCAGCACCAAGGGTACAGCATATGATGGAAGAAGTCCTTACTGAGAAGGCCAAAAAGGAAAAAGCTAAGCAGGCCAAGATTCAGTCTTGTGCTGATGCCATTAGTGCCATTGCCCACCTAGAAAATTTGATGTGCAAGAATGATGAAGAGGAGGCCACCTCAGCTCATCACCCTGCTCCCAGCACCTGAAAAAAAGTCCCTCATCCTCCCCTGCACAGTCCTGAACATGAGAATGTTGACAAGAGCAGCACCACTGAAGGAGATGTTAGCATTTTGAATGAACAAGGGCTGGATGAGTATTTACCAATTGAAGAAGAGATGCGGCTGAACGACACTGACAGTGAGGAGGATGAGATAAGAGGAAAGAAACCTGAGAAGTCATGCAAAGGTGCAGGCCAGCTGCGAATGGCAGTCAACCATGCTCGAGAGCTGATCAAGTCCGTCAAAGGTGACAGTGGTTTGAAAAGAAAGGTGCCAGCTCTATGCTGTCCAGTGCTGACTTCATACTGACCTTCTTTGCATGACAGCGCTCAGACCAAGAAGGCAAAGAAGATAAACACTGGCCTTCATGATGACTGGGATGCACCTAGACTGACTCAAGCTCCATCTTGCCACATCTTGGCTGGTCCAGCAGTGTCAATTCAAAATTCTCATGAACGCTCAGCCTCAGCGATGTCCATTGGCAGCACACGTCATGGTTCAACAGTTGACCTCAAAGTAGCAGAAGAACCTGAACATAGACATTCTGAAGATGAAGAAATTAGTGGTCTTAGTGATAACACAGGCAAGAAGGCAGAGTGCAAAGGGCTGGCTGAGGATGAAAAGCCATTGAATGATTGGAAGCAAGGTATGGTCTCAATTGTTGAATCATTTATATCTCAAGGATCAGTCACGTACATTCGCTTATCATTCTTACAGGTGTCTACCTCCACAAAGATCATTGTGACTACCTCAGTGCCGAATTTTGTTCCCCCTAGTTTCTGCCGACCCAGAGCCAAGAAGCAATTTGGCAAGAGAAAGGCAGAAGTATGCCTCTCGGACCTCCCTCACAATGTTCAGAAGAAATGGGAGTCTAAGTTTACTCCACATCTGTGCAATTTCTTTGGCACACTCACACCCTGGACAAAGGTGGATGATGCGCAAGTGAACAAAATCTCCTCATTATGGTCACAGGTGTTTCCCTCAGAGGTGCGCTTAGAGGATGACAAGGAGTTAGCATTTTATGTCTTGAAACTGGTGCGTATATTCCGCACCTTGTAATAATCATGTTCCCTCCTATTATTAATGTTCCTATTGACAAGTTGATGATGCCCTGGGCACATGGCATCATTCATTCTCATCTAGGGCTGCATATTTTATCGAAGAAATCATTTTTGCCGACGACAACCTCCAGACAAAGGATGCTTGTGCTGCCTGGGCAACCTGGGCACTTGGTTCCAATTTTGACGGCAACGAGGCCTACAGCCGCCATTTCTACTATCAGAAATACAAGGAAGCTGATGAGGAATCAGGAAGATCACTGAAAGCACAGGTACGTTTGAATGTATTTGATTCATCACTTTTCCTTAGTACTGATACCATGAATACTATAACCAGGGCATCTTCCAGTCACCACTGGTGCCATACACCCTTGCATCACATTACTCTAGCATCAGGCAGCTTGCCACTGGTACATCCAACTCTTCTCCAGGTGAAGCAAAACCATATCCTGTAACGGCACTGTGTATGGCCATTCTTGCAGTGCATACAATTGGCATATAGGATTGGACTACATACTGATCCTCTCCGAAGTGCTACCACAATCTCAATAAGTGGATGGATGGCCAGAAGGACGAGCCAGGAGGTAAACATGGATACTTTTCAGCGGGCAATTACAAGGACCACTATGACATCCAGAAGGGGAAGAAGATCTTCATCAGCTTGACCGGCGACGTCATCGACATCATCAACTCACTCACAGAGAAGCTCTGGATCTGTATCGAGGTGGAAGCAATCAATCAAGTGAAGGCAAGCTGCGTAAAGGTCGAGACGACGGTGGATGAGGAACCAGCACTGGCACGTGTCAAGAAGGTCATCACCATCATTGATCAAGATGCCGACAGCAATTCTGACGGTGATGCGGGTGACAGGGAAAAGGGAGCTTGAAGGAAGGGGGGTGGCAATGGTCTAGCTTGAATTCGGCATGCTGGCATTCATGGTTCATTGTACTTTTGACACATGTATTCAATTGTGAAAAGACTTCTTTGAACCCAATAAGTTTTGAGTACTTTCAATACTTGTGAAGGTACTGGAGTACTTACAAAAGTATTTGAGATTACAGATAGTTTTCTTCATGGCGCATCAGGCTTATGAGACTGGCCAAGATTGATGATCCCTCTACAAGCGGTGAAACTTACCAATGTCACCGACCCTTCTAAGACCTTTCTCCCGTGTCTTTGTCAACAATGGCACATCAGGCCTATTAGTCCTGACCCAAGTCAATAATTCCTCTATACGTGGTGAAACATACCAACATCACCAACCCTTCTAAGACCTTGCTCCCCTGCCTTCAGCACCAATGTCACCAAGTCACTGTGGCAAGGTAGATACCATCATGACTATCTTATACTGACAGACTTGAAAGACTCAAAGGCATTTACAAAGCTACCAGCCCCACCAACATTTATAAGGGATGGTAATGCCCCCTGTAATTCTTTCAGAGATTGGAGAAATTCTTGAGATTGGATAGCTTTATATTGTGTTAGCCATCCTTCACTATTTCTCTGATGGATGCTCTTTTTCCGGAAGTCTCCCGGAAGATGAAGCAAGCCGCAGCCAACACCATTAGGTTTCAGCCCTCAGCGCCTTCCCAAGGCTGTCCTGGTCACTTGAATTCTCGCTTGTCATCGAATTATTGACTCGAAAAAGCAAGCCACAGCCAACACCATAAGGTTTCAGCTCTCAGCGCCTTCCCAAGGCCGTCCTGGCACGCATGCTGCCCCCCAAGATGCGCGCGACGTTACCTATAACGTTCTTCACTGGCAGTAGCGCATTGATTAAATACGGTCTGACCGCCACGACGCATTGATTAAATACGGTCTGACCGCCACGACAACCATGGCAGTGTCATCAACAACTCTAGTCAATTTTTGAACACGAGGATCCAATCTCCTCATTGACCTACCACAGATGCGCCTCGATCCAAGCCTCATCTTGAGAGGTCCTGAGTCCTCCACAGTAGAACCTTGTGCCATCTGGATTTTGGCCTCCACCCACATCCAACAATGACTTCGAGTCGGATAACATCTTGCTTCGGCGGGTTGATGAACAACCCAAAAACTACACCGAGGAAG
>JAGGAW010034579.1:0-12083 GCA_017657375.1 Termitomyces sp. T27
CTCAGAGGTGAGACATAATGGATATCACTTCTTAAAAGCATAGGGAAGGTGTGGGATTCACACAGCACCACTTCATACAATGTCTGGAGATGCATCTGAATGTGCCAGATGGTGTAGAGAGGCACTTTCAGGAGGGGGTCACCCAACGCTCACGTGATGATAAGCCCGCCATCATTGTTGTGGTTTATGTGCAAAGTCCGCCTCCTTCCATTTATATTTTTAAAGTTGGAGGCGGAAAGTCAAAACTGGGGGGCCTGTCGACTGCGTGGTAGGCCATATAAGTAAGGGTAACGACCCCATTTTTTCGCCATTGTATCGACCGACATGTGCGGAATGGCCCCAGAACGTGCTTGGGCCGTGGCAAGAGCAGATTCAAATCGGAGGTAGTAGAACGTGCGAGCCCTGTCCAACCAAATAGCTGACGATGATGAAGAATCTGTTGCTGTGGACATAGGCCAGGGGAGAAACAGCGATCTTATGATTTAGAAGACTATCGTAGTAAGTTAAACGTTGTCGCTATTCAAATTACTTCTTTTAGGCTATTCAGAGGAGGCGGGCTGTGTTACAGTCGGCACGGACTGTGTAAGTACTTCGAGAACATAAGCTTGAGCGTCGTAAGGCCAGATATATTTCTCCTATTTTGTGAACTTTAAGCATGCTAGCGCTCTCAGTCCTAGGTGATCTGGTGAGAACCTTTGAATCCGCTGGTGACTGGTAAATGAATTTATGTACAATGAAGTAATAAACGAGAAGGCAGAAAAAAGAAAAGTCGATAAGGTAGCTAGCAACAACTCAGCGGTAGACTTATGTAGAGGATCCGAGTGAGAGGATCGTACCACGAAAGCGCCCGCGTCATATTCGAAGGCACAAAACCGAGAAATGAGGAATTCCAGAACGAACCAGAGAGATGCAAACACAACTTTTGAACACCCCCAGCCTCGCTCCGTATCACCGACAACCGCGGTATCAACAAGAAAGACTAACGAGAAGCAGGGGGAGCGCTACCAAAGGCCGAGTGCTCGTCCTGCTCCGAGGGCGGCTCTCTGCCATCCAAGACCCCAGCAATCATCGACATTGTACTCTCCAAGCTCCGTCTGCGTGTACTGGGACTCGTCATAGTGGTTCCCAAACTAGCCTGCCTCGAGTGCCCGCGCTTGAATCCGCCAGGGCTTGTTGGGGTCGTCGGTGAGTACACCGCTGATGGTGTATTTGGCGATCCCATGGGCGATGTGTCGATCTGCGTAAGGGCACCGGAGGATATCGCTTTCTCGATGCCAGCGGTGACGCCATTGGCGGTCACGGGTGGTGGTTGGGAATCGAGATTTTCGGAAGGGGAAGAGGGCTGCGACGATAGGATGGCTTTGCCTTCTTCAGAATCGGCATCAAAGAGTTCGGGAGGGAGGCGTTCGTTCTCGATATCCGACTTACGGCTGTAAGAAAGAAATTAGAATGAAGGTGTCAGGGAATCAGAAGGCACCTACGCGTCATCGAAGCCATTAATAGCATCCTTTATACCCTCTGTACCAGAAGCTAACATTCCATAAGGAAGCTTGCTAGATCCGGACACAGCCTTGAGCTCGGACACCTTCTCAGATTCCTCACTATGGAAGAGTCATTCAAGCGGGGCAATTGACAATCGAAACTGCTAACGTACCGTAGGAGCGCAAAGACCCGAGCCATCCTTCCAACAGCCATGATCTTGTTCTTGATAACCTTCCTACGCTCTACCGTCTCTTCTGCAATAGACGATGTTGGTGACACCACTGTAGCCTCGTCATCGCTCTCTTCCAACTCTTCCTTGGTGCACGTGTTAAGTACCGCCACCAACATGTCAGTGACTAGCCCAACGTCAGAAAGATTCATATTGTGCTTCAGAAGCCAACGCACTTTTCTCTCCAACGAAGGGCAAGCTCCAGGTGAAAACATCCATGAAGTTGGGCAGCCAATAAGGGTGTGGGGTGCAATTAAATTGCCGAATGTTCATGACGTTGCTTTCGTACTTGAGTACCGCGGCCTTGTTATTATACACATCCAGATAATTGGGGGCAGAGAAGATCGTCATTACTGAAGGGAAGCCCGTTGTTTTCGTTTTGCGGTACATGCGATATCTGCAGCGAGCCCAAGAGTCAATACACATCGAGGGTGGTGGATGAAAGCGTACCCGGCATCTTGAGCTTCATGGGCTCGAATGATGGAGAGGAGATTGTTCCTTTCAAGGAACTGACACGCCGCCTGATATCTGTGTGCTCCGTGTTACTCATAGAATCTTTTTCGCTGAGAACACAACGCACGTGAAGAAGTAGGAGCAACCACGGACATGATTGTGCACGAAACTCTCCGTCGATTTCTCGGTGCCAAAGTCCTCTACAGGGTCGGCCCACAGTATATCACACATCAAACCATGGGTCGGTGGTTCGCGGAAGCGATCGATCTATAGGCAGTAAGGGTTGTGAGTTGCTCATGAAATAGATATACATACAGCGCGGATATCATCGAGGGTATTGAGTTCAGGAGAAAGGCCTCCATGTATACACAGGAATTGTTTGTTCATTATAGCAGCGAGAGGAAGCGCACAGAATGACTCTATGCATGCCTCGTAGATGCGTTCGGAGTATTTGTGTTTGCCTATGTACATCGGTCAGGAGTGCACGTAGTAAAGATTGTGAGAAGCACATACATTCAAGTTTGAAGGTGAAATAGTCGGTCAAATGTCGGCACTCGTGGTTACCACGTAGCAGGAATAGGGTGTCCGGGTACCAAATCTTGAGCGACCATAGATAAAGTACGCACTGCAGAGCGGCATCTCAGAGATGCATTGCCACGGGATGTAATGAATTCGTACCTCAATACTGAAGTACCCTCGATCGACATAATCACCAAGAAATAGATATCTTGTATCGGCGGGACTGCCTCCGACTTCGAATAGTTTCATCAAGTCATACTGGACGAAGATAGATTGAGCAGGACGCCAACCAAAGCTGGTCACGGATCCTCACATATTGACCGTGAATATCCCCACAAACTATCGGAAATGTCGTTAGAACTGCGTCGGTCGAGTAAAAGAGGGAGAACGGACCTGTTATCGGCGCATCCACCTGCAGCACGTTAGGCTCCTTCCGTAGGAGCTCGGTAGCTGTCTCCAATATCCACAATGCGTGCTCCTCGCTTATCCTCCCTTCGCGATAGAAGTGGTTCTTCAAAAACGCGATATCCGGCTTGGTTTGATCCTGGCCATGGCGGTGGAAAAACTGTTCGTCGGTGGGTATCTGCATCGCGGGAGCTTGAACCTGTGTGGCGATTGGTCGTTTGAGTTTCATCGGTCGCAAGACACTCTAGAGAAGTACGACCCACGTACATCTTTGACGACCCGCTCCTGTGTGCTAACAACATTTCCGTCCTCGAGGGTGTGCTGAGTCCAGTCGATAGTAGCTGGTTTCTTGACCTGGATCTGCTCAATCGCCCGCTCTATATGAGTACTCATGACGGCTTCTACTCGGACTGGGATTTTGACTGTGACGACGAGTAGAAGAGGCGATGAGTGATGAAAGAGGAAGACAAGGAAGAAGCGCTAACAAGCGAGTCCGTCGCGAAACGTGACAAACTGAGAAGATCAAAGATATCCTCAGTCACTTTATCAGGCTTGAACCCGGCACCGGAAATAAAACAAAAATATGTACTCTACAACGAAAAAAAGATATAATTGGAGACAGGCTAGCTGTATTGGATTTCTCCCGAGCTCTCATTTGGATGGTGGCAGACCATTACTACGTTATTGAGCATGCTGTACTATATAGAATAATTATTGGTGTCGTAAGTTTCTACGGTACAACAGACCAAGGCTGTACTAGATACTCATGCTATGTTGGCACCGCCCATATCACTGAATTTATAAAAGGACAGTGGTTCGGGCTGCGGAAACACTCACGTTAGTAGCTGTGCATCTACCCATGTACGCTGTCAGTCAGACACGACTTTAGGCAGGAATATCAGTCGAATGTGGAAGGGAGTCAAGTGAGATACGGAAGTCGGGCACTGGCCGACCTGAAGAACTCGTTGATGGTAGGGCTTAAAGAAGTCGTATTAAAAATGTGGTGTACATTGTTTTATGGCTATGAGCCAAAGTATACACCTAGCGCGCCCTTCGCGACATTGAAGCCGAGAAGAGATACTATGTAGGCGGTAAACAGTGGAAGAAGAGGAGAGAGAAGCAGCTCTGAACGGATGAGGAATGGTAAAGCTGCAGTTTCTGTCAGATTGAACGGTATCCGGATACAAATAAATGATACCATTTAGGCCAAGATAAACTCCATATGTATACTGAGCGAATCTGTATGCCAGATACGTGTCAGTGATGACGCTACGTAAGAACTGGACACGAGGGTACTCACGCAGCGAGATAGAGGGTATTCCCAACCCAAAGGCAGACCCAGTTATCCTTGAATATTATGGGGAGCAGAAAAAGCTGTGCGAGGTAAAGAGCGAGGTATAAAGGAAAGAATGCATTTGTGTGAACGTCAAACGCGTAGGCCCATTCGACCTGAGAGTCGGCGGGCGTTGTATGCGATGGCGGAGAGAGTAACAAACGGTTCGACACGAACCTAAGAGCGTCTGATGAGTCCCAAAACACATCTTGTTGAATTATGACTTACCATAGAATGGTGGCGATTATGAAACCAGACAAGAGGTAATCCCGTAGTATCATGAGGAGGGCAAGTTTGAGGGTGTCAAAGATGCCATATGAATATACAACCGCCCATGCAACGGCAGCGACTTCGATAAATCTCAAAAAAAAAAATATCAGACATGACTAGGAGGAGCTGACTCACCAGAAAGGCATGCAGATATCAAGACAAGAATAGCGGGGTCGTCTCGCGCCCAAGTATTTTTGGTTTCTACAGCGGCATCGGAACATGCATAGGTGTAAAGGCAGACGACTAACGTTTATGGAAGTAAACGTTCCGATAACTATGTTCAGAGTGAATTTATGTTTGAAAATTCAGCCCAACAAAGCTCACACTCACACTCTCCGAGGTGCTAGGCAAAGGTACGTCAGCTGCCATGCTGCAAGCTCGAAATCCTACAGACTCTTTCAGACATAGAGAACACGGGAAACAAAGGTTACTCACCATCTGGTGTAAGCGATGCAGCCGCCTAAAGATGACAGGAATGCGTTGGGTTAGGCTACCAGAGCTACGATGGATGTTTCCATCTTCAGAGGCGCTTGTCGGGAGAACCATCGTCTCGTAAGCAGATCTCTGGCGTCGAAATAGAGCCAGCTTAGATAAAGAGTGGGATCGTCGGGAAAGTATCAGAGAATACGCGGCTGGCGGTGTACAGCACGTCAAGCACGTCGCCAGTCACGTCGATGGAACAGGTAGGCGATTTTAGGCGGAGCTTGAATTGAAACAGTGTCAAACTTCCCACAAACTGAAGTCTCCGCCACTGTTCTTGTACTCTCACTTTTCTCCTCATCTACTTGTCGACGACCGCCATGGAGGAAGAAAACGACGTTTTAGACTGGGGTGCGGAAGACGAAGAAAGCAAAAATCAAGACGCCAGTAAAAACGGTGCTACCGATGCTCGGCCCACTACGGGCGACAACGACGATGTTGAAGACGCAGTTTCCCTCGGCGACGAAGAGGAAGCACAGGATTTCTACTTGTATCAGCAGGAAGAACAGAACGAGCCCGTTGCGGAGGTGGAAAACAATGAGGTGAATGTCGCGCCACCTTCCGTAGGCGCCGACGATGCACCTTCGACTGCGACTTCGAGCAGGCTTCAGCGGGAAGATTCATCAACATCGCAGGTCCCGTCCTCGAAGACAGGAACACCTCGCAGGAACAGCAGTACTGGCCGCCGTTCTCCGCAGCCGACTTTGGCCCCAAGGATAACCCATGCTCTCCCTCCGAAACCAGTCGTGACGAATGTGCCTTTCCTGCCCCCTTCTCATCCTTCTATAGTCGAGGCAACAGCAATGGCAGCACTAACAAAGACGACAGGCCGCAGTGAGTCTCACAAAAGCAGGATTAATGGAGCTTCGACATCGACCCTATCTACTTTAGGTAATGGAAAAGGTCTTACTCCAGGGAATGAGCTTCCACCTTTGCCGCGTGGCTGGGAAGCTCGTGAAGCACGAAGTGGTTCAGGGGGAACCTACTACTACAATGTGCGGACCCATGAATCCACCTGGACTCGTCCCGTGAGCAACTCTTCCTCCTCTTCACCTAGTAGGCATTTCCGTGGCGACAGCGCTCGTCGTCGTCGCGGTAGCGACTCGTTCTTGGGAGCCAAGCCTTCGAGTCCACGACAATCTGATCACTCCCATTCTCAGTCCCAGGAACCTACTCGACACTCTAGGCGCGCGCAGCCACCTGATCATGACCATGCGACAGATTTGCAGATTGTCCCTCCCCCAAATGCAACTACGATGTCTTATAATGACCGTCATTATCGTCCAGGAGCCGGAGCAGATGGCACAAATGCTAGTGGTAATACTAATGACAGGCATCATCGGAATCGTGAGGACGTGGATTCACGTTTCAACCCGCGACCAGATCAAGTATTCACGCCATCACCTGAAGCCTCACCGCGTGCTCGTGAACGCGGTAGACCTCTGTCCCCGTTACCTATGTCTTCACAGGTCACTTCTCGTGGTCGAGATTCTCGGTCTACTCGTCCTCCACGTTCTTCACGTGGTGGGCGGAATGGCAATACTGATACAGATTCCTCGACATATAGAGACCGTGACTTGTTACTAGGGTCATATCCAGTTCGGGACAGCTGGGATCAAAGTAACGCCTACCAAGAGTCTCGCCGCCACCACTATGAGATGCCTTATGACATGTCTGTGAACGATGGTAGACCGTCTATGCCACCGAGAAACGGCAACACAAGGGGCCGCCGTGAACGAGATCAACCTATGCGTGAGGAGAGCCGTATCCAAAACATGCCCGATTCCAGTACGTTATCCGCCTCATCCCATCCTCTCTCCCTCCACCCCCCATATGCGTGCACGGCCACGGTGTCATTAGTGCTCCGCGGGCGGAGCGAGACGATGTTGTCTCCATCTGGGCTTATCTTGCAAAGCCTGATGGAGGTGGCTTACCGTGTGCCGTTGTTCTTGTTCCCCATTCCATCTTCCTCGGCCCCTCTCCTACTTTGTCGACTCAAGACGCTCATTATGGATTACCTTTTTTCTTCCCCCTTTTTCACCTTCTTTCAATGCATGTTGTATCGAACCCCCATGTCTTTTTACAAACTTCCCCACCCATTCTATTTTGAAATCATATAGGAACCAGATCACCGCAACCAGACAAACATGACATCCACATACGCGACGACGAGTCACGAGATCATGCCCGCCATTGGCCTATGCCGCCATCGCGTGGACAGGAAGGTCACCAAGCAACATCTAATTCAGTTGTACCACCTCGATTATCGCCACACCCACCCCCGCAACGCAAACGCGACCGGCCATCACGATTCGGACAGCAGCCTACTTCATCGATAGCCCAACCTGGCCCCCCGTCTGCTCGGCTTCTAACAGTTGAACTGCAGACTTATCCGCATCAGCCCGTGGAAGAAGATGATCCGTTTGTGCCTGATGATATTAGGTCTCCGCCTCCTCATGAACTTCAGCCAAGACGTGAAGTTCTTGATGAAAAATTGTCTTTGTTCCAGGCATCTACACAAGCATCCGAGAACAGCTCTTCTGCACCAGTATCGTATCGCCAGGCCAGGCATTCAAAACAGATAGAAGAACATGATGATTTGGAAAATGTGTCTTCCTCTGAGCACCAAACACGTACGTACCATCCCACAACCCCTCCCATCTACTTGACCAACATCTCGTCTGCTTTCCCTTCCCTTTCCTTGGACCTGTTTGTCTCTTGTTCTTTGTGACATTTGCTGGTTGTCGTCATATCTAGGTCGTGCTAGGCTGCCATTGCCCCCCCAGGCTGCTGAATTCCAATCAAATCAACCACGTGACCGTACCCGTCGCCTTTCGCAAGACCGTGCTCCTTCACTTTCTCGTCTTGACATCCAGGATGGCCAACTGTCAACAGGATCACATGATGCACAGACACACGGTAGCCCGTCCAGTTCTCGCTCTCGACCCTATGGACAAAGTCAAAAATATCAAGATGATTATGATCGCGAGGATTCCGTAGAAACTGCTTTTAGGCGACAGAGGATGGCTGATATGACACGCGAAGAAGAAATGGCTTATGAGTCAAGGTATTTGGGGGGTGAGATGGGTCCTCCCATCGACATTCGAAGGATCGAGGCTGAGGGTAAATCGACTGGATCTGGGACTTATTCTTCAGGCCAGACATCTGCTCCACGTGGGCCACGAGCAATGCAGGATGAGACTACATTACCTGCGCTGCAAACGGGCTTTGGTCCTGGTCCACGTGGGGGAAACCGGGAGCGATCACCGCCGCCACACATGGGGGGCCGTGGAAGGGACAATGGTGGATGGCGGGAAGAACGCGGTGGTCATATGTCTGAGAGGGGGGTAAGTGATAGGGATTGTGAATTCAATGCTTGCTGGTGTCTTGATCTTGTTTCATCTCTAGGGACGTCGAGACCGTGGGCGATTCAACGATTATCCTCGTCCACCACCGTCCTCCGCTTCTGGGCCGAATAGTGTACCGATTGGGAATCATAGGAAACAACTTGGTAATGGCAGTGGAGGCCCCTCTGGGCTAGCTATGCGTATGCCAAGTGGTTTATCTGTACCCGAAACGTCCGAGATGAATCAACGACCAATGAGAGGTGGTGGTAGCATGAGGGGTGGTGCTGGTGCTCTTCCACATCCACTCAGAGAGCTACAGTATGATAGGGTAAATGTTTATCCCTCCTCTCAATAGTCGACTAACTTTGTACAGGGTTACGGCAACGATCACGCATTACGATCTGGAAGATTTGAAAATGATGGGCCACTTCTGCGTCGACGGGATAGCAGTCTTCCTGTGTGTATTGGAAATGATAGAGGAATAATGTTGCTTACTGATTTTGTATTGTAGCCTTTCGAGAGGCAACCCCCAAGTGTTGACACTGGTGTCTCGAGGGACCGCTTCTCGACTAGCCCTCATGTATGTCTCCTTTATGCCTTGAAAGCCTACCGTGACTGATACTCTCCAAGGACACTCGCTATGAGTTGGCATCTGCAGACCCTTTGCGGTTGGCTAGGACATGGACTCCTCGGGGTGAAGCTCCCCCTGAAGTTTTCATGGCAAATGCTGGTGCAAGTAGTAATGATCGATGCACAACTTCGCCTTCAATTCCACGGGCATCACCTCATCTGGATACAGGAAGACGCTTTCCTGATTCTCGTGATCGACCTGGAAATTCACGAGGCCGACAACCTCCGTCCGATGGGCGGTCCCACCAAGCGGAACGATTTACTCGGCAGCCAGACGAGCCTCGCAGAGGTGGTGGTCTCGAAGGCCGGTTGAGCGACCGCTTTGACGACCGTACCTCATCACGTCAGACCCATGTTTTCCCGCCAAACCCCGACCAATCGAACTATTCAGTCAATGGAAATATCCTTGATCTCTTTGCCTCCGATGCCCATACAAGAGTTAAGGCAAGGAGGTCTCTTCCAGATTTTCCATACGCCAAAAAGTCACTCGAGCGCCAACAACAGGAGTCTTCTCATTATTCATCTGAGTCCTATGTCCCTCGCGAATCGGATATGTCGCATCGGGACGATAATTACAATGTCGATGTCGACATGGATGCGCCGGCACATCTGCATTCAAAAGTTGGTCGTGACGAATACACAGGACGAAAGCGGCGCCCGGACAATAGACAAGAGATGACACGACGTCCCGGGTCTTTGTTGGAGAGATTAGAGATGTCTGTTGATGGGAACGATACAAGGGAAGAGACGTCGTTCTCTCGATCATTGAGCGATCGGGTTCAGATACCTTCGAAACGGGACAGGGATGAGATGGCTGGGGATAGGTATGGGGCAGACAATACTCTCGGTGCTGACGATACGGACCCCACTTCCAAGAAAGCCCGTAGAAAGACTCCGAGAGGTAGGAGAATTAAAATGGCGCAGTTATAAAAGCTTTTACCATTGTTCGTCTATGTATATACTCAACATTTTGCTAGTTTCGACGCGTGCATACAGAAATAATTATATTCGTATTGGCAGAACAAGATAAGTCCAGATGTGTCTTTGTTGTCAAGAAGTTGGACGCGAGGACGTTGTCCATCCTTAATAACTACCCCATATGCCCTACTTCTTCCCTCTCCCCTGTGGGCAATCCCGATTCAGAGGACATTGATATGAGTACCTCCCGCTTGAGCTCCTGCTCATCCAATCACTCCACTTTCTCCTTCTTCCGCTCCTCAGCCTCAGTGCTGCTCACAACCCATTTAAGCTCCAAATAACCTTGCTACTATATAAAAGATGCCACCAAAGATGCCTCCAACAAGAAGTTTGACTCCGGACATGACCGCTCCCCCCATTGCAATGCTCTGTGCGAGTGCAAACACCGAACCTGCGACGACATTACCAATTGCAGATTGTATCACAGCGGCGAGGGTGCCTAATTCATCCGTTGAGGAATCATTGCACAGTCGATCGGTCAGTTTGAAATCACTGACCTGCAACCGGTCCTGCGGCGCTGAATCCGATTAGACCCAGAATAGGCAGGACAATATACGGCGCCACGACCGTGCCCACTATGGCGATGCCACCAGCTATTACAAGTACTAAGATACTCTAAGCAATATTGTTGGAGAGGTTTTTGAATATTGTGGCGCTGAAGACATACTAATCTATATTAGAACAGGCATGAGACTAATGAACGATGAACATGACACACCCATTCTCGATGCGTATAAACGACGACGGAATGTTTGTTACTCAAGGCAAGCGTCCAGGTGAAAGAGGAGGTGAGTGTTGAGAGATAAGTTGAGGAACCCGAATCGATTCGAACAGGATTGTATTTAAGGCAAAACGGTAGAGTTTGATGAGCCAGCTGTAGCTACTAGCTGGCATGGGCATGCAACAGCTCCAACGCTACACATCCCGACCGGATTAGGATGCAATGTCCCACATCTACCACATGCACGCATGCACGCCCAATGCGCTCTGCAGTCTCCAACAATACCATGAATGTTGCCAAAGTTAGCGAGATTAAATGCTGTATCCGAGTCGGGACTTCTGTAATTCCTCGCTAGATAGGGTTGCAGGCAAGTGTCGCTAGAACACATAGAACGGGCGGGCGGGCGGAGTAAAAGAGATAGACTGAGTGGTTGCGAGCTCGAGCTTGCGAGGGTGCTGTGAAGGAAAATTGAGATCAAAGTCGTTTATCTCGACTGAAGAGAGCTGAACGCGGCTGCTGTACCCTCAAATTCATGCAGCCACCTGGGGATTCCAGCTTCATCTGACACTCTGGAGAAGGTAAGCCTCAGTGAGTTAGGTGGAGGGTGACGCAAGCCAAGAACACGTGGGCGGCGCTCTCCATCAACATCAACCATCACTAGCACCGGCCAGGCATAACTACTCGTCGGAGAAGCGGCGAAGCAGAATAAACCCTGGCCGTCGAATATTGAATCTTGAAGTCCAAGCACCAAATATCCTGTCTTGGGTGCAAAATCCTGCAAGGACCCCACGTTGAATGTCAAATCCATCCGACTCTCAGACCCCAGAAACCAAGTCTACGATTCCTCAGAAGAGTATAGCAATTATACGGCCCCGTCAAGTCTATTTCAGAAAGGTGGATGGTGGCTTCGTTTTCAGCATCGGGTAAATGATCTCTTTGGAATGTTCAGCCCCTGGCAATGCTTCGGCACTATGTACGAACCATTGGCAAAGTTGCCTGGCTACCTTTGGCCTCGACACGCGCCTGACCATCGTTGGCCACCCGTTTTGTACTACGGTATTACCGGCCTACGAGTCGGTTAATCGAGCACTGGGAAAAGAAAATGCTACCGAAGATCGACAGAAGTAAACTCGATGAAGCGGGCTTGAAGACACTTGAGGAGCCATCGGTCCCGGAAAACTACATACTTTCTTCCCGTCATTCTGAGTTTGGAACACAAGCTATCGTGTGCAGCCG
>JAGGAW010034580.1:0-12002 GCA_017657375.1 Termitomyces sp. T27
TGTCATCCCCCGACATATCCCAGAGCCGCCGCCTGTGCAAAAGAGGACTTTCCCCTTGAAGATATCAGTTTTGAAGATAGCCGTGGAGTCGACCTGGGGAACCACGTAAGGTGAAGGAGCCATAGGTAGGAAAATAGCTGAAGGAGGCCGAGGTTGGGTTCAAGAAGCCTGAGCGACGGACTATGATTCTAACCGTAGTCACGTGATATATGCACGTCCGTCACGCATCACGACTTACATTGACGGACGCAAGCTTTAGTTACTTATTAGTTCAAGTAGACCGCGTCGTGATTAAGCGAGTGCCTCTTGATAGGCGCGTAGAACTCCAGTTGAGATGAAAAAGAGGCATGGGAAACGCCGGAATACGCGATCTTGACGCAGCCCATGTTGACTGATCGTTGACTGACGGCAGTGAATGGCGGGAGATCGACACGTGGAACACGGATCTAGGCAGTGAAAGAGACATCGGCAACACGTTCCACTTGGCTTGCGAATTCGTTCTTTAATGCGCCAATTATAGAAAAGCGTTCATTATATGACACCCGCGAAACAGTGCTATCCTAACAAACCCGCGAAACAGCGCTATTCTAACAAACCCGCGAAACAGTGCTATTCTCAAAGATTTATGATCTGTCCGAGACCACAGAGTTCAACTTGAAGATCTGATTCGATCTGAGACATTCGGTAAGGTTTCAAATGGCTTATGACCGCCGCAAGCCTCGAAGTATATCGAAAGCCTTGCAGTTCAATTATATACAAAAGCGTCGAACTAGAGGGTACATTTATGATACACTTTGCGATGGTCTGATAGCAGTGCAAAGGATAATAGCAATTAAAGAGAGGATACTAATCATATTGCGTGCCCAAAACAACCATGAATAATAATAAATTCAATCTTTTAGCCAGTACCCTTGCTGGTTACCTAAACTCGAGTGTGGCGAAAAGGAAGGTTGCGATGATAATTGCGAGTAGTCAGAGATAAAGGGAAGACTGCGTGGTCCTCCCGACTGGCGTTGATTACCGGGGGCGTACATTAGCCCGTTAATATTGCGCTCTGTGTTAGAGTGGGGGTAAGGTTGGCCGGAAGTTAGCGAGACGTCGTGCTGGCCAAATTCTCTCTCTACCAAGATTGGGCTTGGAATATGGCTTGGACTGTAGGATGATGGTGAAATTGAGTGCGTAAGAGCTGATGGAGAAAGTTGCTGTGGAGAGTCGTCGGGGAAGAATGGCGAGCTGAGGGTCGTAAGAGGTAGTGGAGAGAGTGCGTTCCCGGGGGAATGGGCAGATTGATGAGTCTTGAGAGCAGAGACAGAAAAGTTACGACCCTGGGGTTCTGGACCAAGCCAAGACGAAGAACGAATCGATGACGGAGTCCAATTGCCGTCACTATTATGAGAATTTTGAGGGAAAAAAAGCATAGGCTGTGTCTGTGCACGGCCGTGGGTTTGAGCCGAAACATACGAAAAGTGAGTTGATGGTTCGAAGGACCCTTCTTGAAGAACGCGATCCTCACTGACTACGGAGTCGTACGTGAGATGATTTTCATGACCATTGGAACGAGAATCGAGCGAAGGGTAGGGGTAAGGAGAAGTGCGAGTGATTGCGTGGCGGAAGTTGGAGTGGTTGTTCGGGTACATGTCGTGACCGAGACGAGTACGATGGATGTCTGACACTACTTCCGACGAGTGAAGATCGTCCGTCGGAGAATCTCTTGTGTCATCAAATCCCATATCTTCGCCGAACGACGGGTGGGTGTCAGGTGGACGTTGACCAGGTGCGTCCGGTTTGCGCTTCCTCCGAGTATTATTCGGTCGCCGCCGGTAGACGTAGTCGGGATACTTTGAGTTAAAACTGTCCTTGAGTAATCGAGCCTGCTCCTGATAGAATTGCTTCTGCGACTAAAACTTGGTCAGACGTGAGCTGGTTGACTCGGATAGATTTTACTCGCTGTTTCCATGTTATTCCATTCCTTGCTGAGTATCTTGCTAATCTCCCCTGTGCGCATCGCTTGATTTTCGGCAGAGACCTGTGGTCGACGCCTTCGCGCGAATATCATGAAAGCGTTCATGGGACGTTTTGGAGTACCATCCGTGTTCAATGTCTGCGAAGTCAATGCCGTGTAATCTTCTGAACGGAGACGTGCACAGCAGTGTTGAGAAGAGCATGTTTACGGAAACCTACTTAACCACGTACCATCGTGGTCGAAATCCCCCTTCACAGATTCGTGGTAGATGTAATTCCCATCGTCTGAACCAGAGACAGATTCTCGTTCATCCTGTCCCTCGTGCCTACCCGGGTCATAGAGGGAGGAGGCTTGTACGACCGGCACATGTGCTCGTGTCGTAGTGTCGAAGCCAGCGCTGCTCATCAGCGAAGGAAATGGAAATTGAAGAAGATATGACGAGAGGAAGACAGAGAGGATCTGGAGTTAAACCAGACCTCGCCTCAAATTTGTATCGTCAATGATCGGACTGGGCGCGAGTCTCAGATCGACGGCGGAACGAAACGCGGATGCAACTTGTAGACACCCTTGTAAATGTTCGTTACCGTTAGTTAGACCAGGAGTACCAGTTAGGCCAGGAGTATCCTCTTTGTTCACGATCGCGGAGTCATTGACGTGTTATCTCAGGAAGAGGTAAACAGTCCAAATTGATCGTCGAGTAAATCTGGTTCGCGGAGCTCATGACATCGCTTGATCATCCCTTTGCAACGCAGGGTTTACAAGGCACGCGCCAACGCCAACAGGGCAGTCTTCGAAACTTCGTGTTCCCCCAGATCTAGTAGCTTGCCTTTTCTGACGACAAATCGGAACATTGAATTCCAGATACGGCTAGGTCCGAACAAAACAGTAATCATCTAGCACTCAACATCCCGGGTCACCTGAAAGAGTATCCTGATGTTTTGGAGAAGGGCCTTCAACAAATCTTTGGTCGGCCAATTTCCAGAAAACTGTGGCGTCGAGGCGCGAGGAAAAGAAAAAAAAAACCACTATCCCGAGAGTACTGCCCTTAGTAAATAGAAACAAATAACCAACAAACATTAGTAACTCTTTTTTTTGGAGTGCGATTCGAGCTACACGCCGGCGAAGATACTCATATACTCCTAAGTTATGTTTGACAAGGCAACCCGAGGGCTAGGCGCTCAAGTATTAATCAAACCAACGGAGTGGAATGTCGCTCGAATCATTATCAAGAGTCAGGGCGAGGCAGACTCATCAGCAACTTTCCAATCTGTCAGTTTACAATGCCGTTTACACATCGCTATCAAATCTTGCTTGGCTCCTGTGGAGATCTCGACGTGCGACGTGCGAGGGAAACCAAATGATTCGTCTGTACCCATACTGTGTACACGGTGGATGCTGTGCAACGTCGGCTCCGAGTGACGCGGGCTTCCTGTTTGTTCTCGGCAATCTACCAGATTTGTCCACTTTTCAACCATTGGTTAACACTTCGACATGTGAAGGCTTATTCTAGCCACAGACGAACATGTGCAGGAGCGTCTGACATCAACGTGGCTTATGATCGAAAATTTTCGTGTACGTCCGTGTGGAATGGGTACGGTCAGGGAATCCGGCCTGTTTGGCGTCCGGATCCGTTCATACATACTTAGGAGATAGAGATCCTGCAGAAAGCCAAACCTGAGGCCTGAGGTATAAGTCCAAATTTATGACTGTGAATACAACAGGTACCTATAATAGCTCAGAAGCTTCGAGCGCTCCATGTCCATCACCTACGTCTACCTCGCGGCCCCTCGCGGTAACCATATGAGGAGATCACTTTTTGTGGGGGCATTAGTTTCCCGTTTACTTGTGCTAGATAGGATTGGGTCATCATTTGAAAATCAGCTTTAGCAAGTTAAACGTATTGTTGAAAAGCTGCATCTCTTCAGTTTCAAGCCAGAAGACCAGTGTTGGTTTATGCCAGAATTCAAAAGAGCATCACATTTTCAGGGTTCTTCATGGGTCATAACTTCTTGGGAACTTTCGGGTGGAGAAGATAATGAGTGTACACACTCGATTCCTGTTATATGTTTGTCAGTAATATTGAAAGTGCACACGCAAGAAATTTAACTCAACACCATAATAAGTCCTTTTGACTGTGGTCAGATTCTGAGATAACTCGTAAGATAAAATGGTCTCTTTTGAGCATTTTGGAGTGTAGTATGGATTGTAGCTAGACTGCGGTGATCGCGAGCGGTGATACAGTTACAGCAAATCGAGACCATTTTGACGACACTTGTCTACTTCCGGGATCACTCTTAAGGCCTTACAAGCCCGTCCGGGATGTTGTCTCTTCATGTAAAAGCAATGATACTCTGTGCAAGTGCGAAGTTCGTGCTTCCTTCGAAGTACTTACTCGGCCCATGGGCGCCGTAGTCACCATTGTCACGTGTAGCTCACGTGTTCACCCATCAATGATCAGCCGGAACTCTCCTGTCCAAAGAAAGTTAGCCTCGGAAAACATGTCGACTCGAGTCTGGAGCTTTTCCCCTCTTTCCCCCCATTATGAAGAATATTCTCACCGACGCCAGTATGTCCATTTTCTCTTTTAATGACAAGCTTTCCGCAATCTGTTGATGGTGTCAGACTTTCCACGAACAGCAGATCAACGTGTTTATCATCTAGGATTACGTGCCGGGGAAGTTGCTAATCGCATAGTAGGTGCATGTAATAGTAAATTTCTACGATGCTCAGGTCAAAAAGGTTACCGTCGGTTCTCCATCCCGAGCTCGAGCCATAGCGGCCTTTTTTGACAAAGAACTCGAACCATTCGTTCTCTCCTCGGAAAGAGGGTTTCTTATCATCACTGGCAGATTCAAGAATGTCCCAGTGTCCGTTATCAGCATTGGGATGGGAAGTCCAAACATGGACTTCTTTGTACGTGAAGTACGAGAATGCTTGAGTGGTGACATGGTCGTCGTTAGGTCAGTTTAGGTTCTACCCTGTCGTGCCAGCCCTGCCCTGAAACGCCACTCAAAAAAGACTCGGATCTTGTGGAGCGCTTATCGATGTGCCAGTTGGGACCGTGGTATTACCCAGGGCAAGTGTGGCCGTGACTCGAAATGTAGACTTCGACTTCAGTACTGGAGACTCCCTTGAATCACCCTACAGAATCAGCAAACCGGTAGGAATCACCTCTTGGTTGAGTGTCATCTTTTGTCCGCTAATCTCGTTCAGGTCCATGCAGATGCATCTTTGCATAATGAGGTCCGTAGGACGTTGATATCTCTTGGCCTATTACATACTCATACGCTAGACCAGCTTCAGAAGGCTCTAGCCATGGTAAGACCTTCTGGATATGACACGGAAATTCTGGCAGGCACCATAAACGCCTCCGCTGATAGGTTTGTCCCCGTTTTTTTCTTCGATTCGCTAACTCTCGGACATTGTCTTCCAGTTTCTACTCTTCGCAAGGAAGACATACCTCTTTCCCGGATCATAACGAGGATCTAATAGAGACACTACAAACTTCCATTCCTGGACTGGCAACATTGGAGGTGTGTCAAGTCTTTGTTTAATGTTGAGACCTTGAAAATGGATTAGGCTCGTTGTAGATGGAGACTTTCCATTTATATCATCTTGCGGCATGCTGGAGTGGTGGACGAGCCGTCGCTAAGGTGCAGGAACCCCCATTGACAGCGGGGCCTGTAAAGCCGGTTGCATCTCTGCCGCCTTCACCGGTACTCCCGACTACTTCTCTCCGACTTGCGTCGCCGGAGACTGTCATCAGGGCTGCAGCTGCGCAGATGGTCTTTGCCTCTCGCACATCTCAGGATTTCATAACTCCAAATCAAGTGACCGAACTTGAAAGATGGACTGGCATCGTATGGTTTAGTCTCACTGCCTTATCGCCATCTTACGTGATAGCTTTTAGGGTGTTCTCCATGCGCTCTGTAACCTTGAAATCCCTCTCGACGTAAGCATTCCTGTCATTTTTACCCCTCTCTATCTTTGTTTGTTCAAGGGACTGCTTTCATTTCTCAGCGCCTTCATCCGGAGCAAGGCAGTGCCTGGGAAGCAAAGGGAAAAGCCGTATTATTTTGATCTTGTCTATAGACCACGGGGAAATGAATGTGTTTCATTTCCCTCCAGATCTAGGCAACGATCCTGATTATTCTTCAATACCTCTCTCGAGAGTTGGTAAGATCTACCCGATACCAACCATCAGTTTTTCTTATTTACACTAGAGGCCTAATATGCCAAGTTGGTTCGTCGTAGTAGAAACACTAGAAGCCATCCTTCAGGGGGGAAGACAACACCATCTCCCTACTCAACCGGTGAAGGCGATTGACTGTATCGAGACATCGAAAACGTTAATAGAGGGTACGACAGGCATTGCCTACGTTGCAATCTTCTCATGGCTTGATGTCTCGTTCCGATTTTTGGTTGTAGCTGCGCAATCCCAAAACTCGAGCTTCGTCATCGCATTCGTAGAACTTCCCAACTACATATCATTGTAGCTTATGTCTTCGCATCTCCAAAAAGACAGGATTCCAACTGTGGACAAACCTAGGCAAGGTGAGCTATTCTTGGAGCTCCAAGCTCGTCATCAACTCCGAATACCAGTGCAAGTGTCAAGTGTCAAGGCCGTAGGAAATGGCATGTATCCTTGGAACTCGGCAACACGACCGAGGAGATGCTGGAGTGTGATAGGATGATGAGGTTGGAGTGTGAGACTCGGAGGCACAGATTTCTTAGCAAAGAGACAAACCTTGGGAACTTCCTCTTCTCATTTTTGCTCTCGTATTGATTTTAGAATCCATGAAACGGAACGCTTGATCTTTCCTAGCTTAGCAAGATTCTTGCGAAAACACTGAGGTGAGGTCAAGTAACAATATTGTGACAGTCGTGTCTAAATGACTGGGAATCAGGTAAATTTTGAGTCCGTTCGTCCCGTCTCGCTCTTGTAGAATCCCCAGGTCTAAAATTTCTCGCTTTGCTACTAGGCAGGATTGTTTGAAGTAGACGATCGGACGATATATTGATACCGCTCATCGATGACTCACTCAAATATCTTCTAGTCACTAACGAGGAAGGTGTACACGAGAACCCGTAGGTGTGTCTGGACCAGGGTTTGTGTCATCTTTCAAACAGGAAAAATGAGCAAAGTAGCGGTGTTAGGGAGTAAAAATACCCATGACAGTGGATCATGGTCTAGGATGTAACAACATTATGACATTCTCCGTTGGTGGACAGGAGCTTCTGCAGGTTTCCTTGGAATAAAGATGCGGTGATAAGCTTGAAACTCAGATTGGGGATATGGGGCTAATGACCTGTTGATCGCCACCACATAGGGCTGCATGTAAGTGGGAAAAATGGTTTACTATCCACTTAGCTGGGTTATGAGGATGTCAAGATGAGTTTAATATACTTACCCCATGTTTCTGGGTCGTTACTGATAGCTGTGTACAATACCGGTTGTGATACTGAGTTTGAATTGAGCTTGAATTCCACATGAACCTTACCTTCTTGGGCTGCTTTCAATGTTCTACTCTAAGAAGCTTCACAGAAAGCCCAGGAGGGTTTGAAATGAGTTCACCAATTCTGTATGTAAAGTGGACATCTTTTACATGACCAGTATTGAAAATCAGGCATTCATAGATTAAAAAGCCTACAGCACCAGAAAAAAATCAACTTGTTCCCATGAATGTTCAGAATACTTGTGTGGAGCGCAAGAAATCTTTTTGGCCTGGACTACAACTTTTGAAGCAGATAAACAGGTTTGAACTGTGAGCGTGCCCAATTGCATGCTGAACTGCTGCTTAGTCATGCACAGCAATCCATTGAAACACACACTCTTGTTCAATCTGCTTGGATTCTCTTACTCTGGCCTGAGAGAAGGAGGTAGGTATATTAGTTCTTGCAAAGTTTTGTGCCTCTCTTGCATCTCCCTATTATTTTATTTAATTATTAATTAATTAATTAATTTTGTCCACAGCTATTGGTGTTGAGCCATGTTGCTCAGCAGTGCACTTTTGTATATATTTGTCTGCATATTTCTTGCACTCTGATTGGCTGATAAACCCAGAAAAACTCTAAAAAGGAATTATTGTGTGTAAGGAAGTTATCCCAGCTGGTTTGCCAAGATATTAATTGCATGATCACAAAATTAATTTCATTCTTTTGACATGTTGATAGCAATGTTGGCCAATCTCAGTCTGTAGTCCAGTGCTGTTCAATAAGTATGGGTGAATCTCTACAAACATGTGTGTGTCATTGAGTAGAGAGTACATACTATGCAGGACATTCCTGGACATAATTTGGGCATAGGGATCATGTTATGACCCTATTCTTTTCTCACCATTGAACTCCATGACATCCCTGCTTTCCTGATCACTGCCATCACTGCCATCACTGCTATCAGCATATTGCCGACCATCCCTGTCTGGGCACTACCATCACTGATGCATCAGCACATCGTCAGTCATCCTCATTTAGATGGCCTCTGAGACCTATCTTGTTGGGTTGCCACAACTTGTCCTGCTATCCTCCTTATCTCAGACCAATCCCCCTGACCTCCACTCCACTCATACAATCCCTTGAACAACTCAGGTTTGCTTCACCTCCATCCCTGCTTCTTCCATGATGCTCTGGAAGCTGCCCTAGTATATAAGCTCCATAACTATGTAGTCAGTTCTTAGTCTTGATATTGCCAAACCTTTTGCCTTGTCATTTGCCTCTACTATTGTCTACTTCTCATTGTCTTTACCTCCACTCTTGAATCTAATCACTTTATCATCTCCTGGTCTTACCTCTAAGTCTCTTGGAATTCTCCTCTGTTTCTGTTTCCTCATCACATAACTATCTCTGTGACTCCCAGAATATCTCTGAAGTCCTGTTGACACTTCTGTCATTTATGCTAGCTGTTACTTGAGCTTGACTAGTGAGTTCTTGCTTTCAGACAGAGCCTCCAGGTCAGCAGTGCCTGACATAATATCAAGACTCCCCTCACTCATTGGACTCTTGAATGGCTATGTATACTCAAAGTTATTGCCTATCATACCTTACAGTGTTGACCAATATGGCTGGCCCATTATCTTGTATCTTCTTGAACTTACTCCTGCCACTTTGTCAAACCAACAACCTCACCCTCATATGGCCTCCATTGCTCTGAATCTTCTGATCAACTACTACTAGCTGATGGAACACACTGGCTATATTGTTGGATCTTCTATTAGTCAAGACCTGGGAATAGGCTAGCACTCTCTGACACCTCCACCAGCTGTCAGTATTGAGCCCTGACCCTACACTGAAGCTTTGCTGGAAATTCCAAATGCACATTAGAATGCTCCTATGCTTGCCAGCACAGGTTCATTCATAGTTGTACCAGTGCAGGTATGTGGCAGGGATGGCTTCTGCCCTCTCCCCACCTTTACTTATCCACAATCTCTCTGCAGTACCAGTTCTGGCTATGTACATCCTACCTTTGCTCACTGAGAAAGGAAATATGCTCAGGGCAGGTGGAGATCTGCTGGCTTGGCAGTCAAGCAGATGCCCAGCTCATGACCCTTCTTTAGTGTCTGCATAATGTGGGAGTGCCAGAATTAGTTGGCATGGAGGAGCTGAAAAGCCTTGTGGTGCAGCTGGCACTTGCTCAAGTTTTGAATAAATTTGACACTGTCAAAGTTCAGAGAGATGAGGCCCAAGTGCACCTTTACTTGATAGCAATGGGGAAGGAGAAGCAAAAGGTGTCTCCTCCTCAACAACCTGAGTCAAAGAAGGCTTGCCAAAGCAAGCCTTCCTCATAACCTCCTAATCCACTAGGCAGGGCAATGGCCCTGCCATATTCTGAGGAGGAGGTTCCATGAAGAGATGACACCATGGATGTGCAGCTCATTTTTAAGCTACCTATCATTCAGGCTCATAGCTAGAAGCCATCTGTGTCTCCAATGGCCTCTAAGAAGACAGCAGACAACAACAAAGCTGTCATCACTGTACCTATTGCATTTCCCTGCAATGTCTCCATGGGAGCAGATGTGGGAACTATTAAGGTTAATGAATCTTGAACTTGTCAGTTCTCACCAGCCTACTCCATTGTACTTATTGTTGTATTGTAGTGACAATCTGAGGACTAATAATTTTATGTCACTCAGGTTCAGGCAGCTGGTGTGGCAGCAGTGTCCAAAGGAGGCACTGCAGAAGATGAGGATGATGATGGAGATAACAATGATGACTGAGGGTCAGATAATGACCCCAAGCAGCAATATTAAGAGATTGAACCTGATGACAACATGGCTGTGCAGTGTCAAAAGCATGACTATAATGCAAACACAGATCAGTTGCACACTGTTGATGCTCAAAAGTCTTAGGCAGACTTTTAACACCTAAAGGACATGATATCCAGCTGCCTACCAGATAGCTGAGAAACTATGCAGATGAATGGGTGCTGGGAGTACCAGAATGATTTCTGAGGCATGCTGCACTCTGACATCTATTGATCCCCAGTGACCAACCATGTCTATGTCAGTGACACAGCACTTGCCACTCAAGCCTACAAGTTGGATGGGAGAATTTTCCAGCCCAACTCATACAATTGTTTGAATGGGCTCTCAGGAAATGCCCATGAACCCTGAGCAACTTTGATTGCTTGTGCAACTTGTCAATGAAAACAAGCCACACATCACTACCTAGGCATGCATCCATGCATTCTGAAGAAGATCCAACAGATCTCCCATTTCATAAGTATGGTGTGCACTCTGGATATAGATTTGGATTCACTCTACCATCATCTTCCTTGAAACAACCTGAGTTGAAGACCAGTCCACCTCCAAATACAAGTTGACACCCTGAAGGGTTGACTCAACGATAATATGCATGAGGTGGGACTTTAGTAAGTCCCTCCTAATGACTACTTTAACATTGATTGCTGGGTGCAGTATATACTGCACCATGGCCAATTTAGGTTGCAGAACTTCTACTTAGAGGTGGCCATTGATGTGTCAATGCATGTTGATCAAAGCTCTGTTTTTAGATATATTCTCATGCATGCATTGGTTCCAATGCATACTTCTAGTTGAACTACATACATGCAAATATTTGTGATGATTGTGGCATGGCCTCATCTTTATCATGAGGCTGTTGAGGCATACACTTGATTGTTATAGACACTCTTTACACCTATAGAGATGTTCTCCTTCATCCTTCAAAGGCTACATGTGTAAGGGTGACCTCTGGAGGCTCTGGCTCAATCACACAGAGATCCAAAGTATATTGAGTACTGTACAGGTGTATAAAAACATCACTACTAACCTGATAGAGGGAGATCCAAAGAGAACAAGTTTAGAGATTCTCTATGCCAGGAGTGATGCTTCATAGGCTCCTGAAGCATTGAAAGCAACTGTACAGGACAACAGGCAAAACCCTAACCCAATATCTGCCTCCTGATTATCTAATTAGCAGGCTGGCCTACTGATTGGATAAGCAGCAAGCTGACCACCAGTATTTGTACCTATTTTGAAAGGAATAGAAAGTCTTCCAAATCTTAGAGTTGAAAAAAGTTTCTGTTCCATCATATGACCAGCATGTGACCACCACACCTGGCCCAAAAGAGTTGTCTACTGCCTAGATTAAACTCAGACCTCTGGGTTGCAGCTGTCTTCCAACAGCTGGTGCTCAACTAACTGAGCCAGATGTCCATGCAATCTCTAGTCCCCTAACATCACTTTCCTCCCTAGCATGTAGTGTCCCAATACACTGAGTAGAAAAAATCCTGGATGACAGTATCAGCTAATATGAGATAGATTCCTTTGATAGTCCTAGATGCATCAGGATTTGAACTGCAGTTTGTGCCTAAGCAGGCAGCTATCCAATATATCCTCTACCTTGTACTCTTCCTCATTGTTGACTAAGACTGGCAATGGTGGCAATTTGAGCTGACAGCTAGACCCACCTGCCACTTCACTATAAATAGCTCAAGATAACAATGCAATAGCTTCTACAATGGCTATGTCATAGTAATGTCAGAAGTGTCAAAGTAGATACAGTTGCTAGGCTGGTACTTTGG
>JAGGAW010034581.1:0-11925 GCA_017657375.1 Termitomyces sp. T27
TATTCTTCATTGAATAAAAAAGCCACCCAAGGATCTGCTTAGAGGCTGAGTGCTGAGGGCAAAAGACTCACTGCACTGGAGTTACATATATGTAGTAGCTTGTCAATGTGCATAATCAATATCCCGGGCCATGAGGAGCCAACCGAAGGTTGGCGACGAGTGGCACGGGCAAATTTCAAACTTTCTAGAGTTAATCAAGCTTACAAGCTTTGTGACTACATACAGAAGCGATTCGGGGACTGGCGCTTGCGCCACTAGGATACGTAAGAGAGAGTCAGGGATTATTAAACCCCTATTTACATATTAACATTTGTCTACCTAGACTTTATCTTACAATATTGTTTAACAGGTAGATATCAACACAGTCACTTACCACCATCTGTGGACACTTCTGAGACTTTATCTTATGATATTGTTTAACACCCAGTTCTACAGAGAGAGGCCCAGTTCTGCAAAGAAAGGCCCTATTCTACAAAGAAAGGCTAGGCTCTATAAAGAAAGGCCAGCTCTATGGAGGATCCTCAGGTTCTATGAAGCACTATGTACCACAAAGATACTGCTATGGAGAGTGTTATGGGAGCTATGGGGAGCTATGGAGATAGGGATGTATGCTATGACACTATGGCACTATGGCACTATGTAGGACTACATAGTACCCTTATAGCATCACTGACATTGCTGATGCGAGAGATATAGGAATTGCGAGGAAATATACCTAGCCGTGCCCATTGCCCTCGTCAGGTCATGCAATTCGAGTTTGTCATTGGTTAAATAGACTAATGACTTCAAACGGGAGCTTGAAGGACTGGGAGTTGGAAAAACTGAGTGATGTGCACATCAAGAAAATTTGATGTACAGGGAGGAAAGAAGGGGGTAGAAAACGGCGAAAAAATGTAAGAAATCAAGGTCCTGTTCAGTGTCCTGGCCACCATTTGTGACCTCAATCCCAAGGTCCTTGATGCGCGGGATTTGACGCGCAAGTTCCTTACATTGATAGGTTTTAAATGCGCAACCGACGATGTGCAGTTTTTCCAACTGGACAAACTTCGAGAAAAGTTGCAAGGCTGTCTTATAGAGCAACAATGATGGGATGTCCCGTCTCTGATCCAACGAAAGAAGAAGAGTTCGCAAATCTGATGACCACTGAGCAGAGAACAACTAAAGATGCCGCCTCAAGTTCAGTCATGATACGTCCCCCGGATCCCTTTTTTTGGAATGGGTGAGAGTCCATCGAACATAGTAGCATCGACATGCTTCAAATGGCTACCACACATTTCTTCGAGAAGAGCGAGAATGATAGTATAATGCCCTGCAATGCAGAGTGTATCGAGGCTGATAAGAGTGATTTCTCGAGGACATTCACGATGACTCTCAGACCATTTTGCCTCGTCGGCCTCGACGTCGACAGCTAATGTTCGTATGCCAGGAAGGATGGCCAGTTTCCGGAATGAGGAAACGCTGAGTGGTCCAGAGACCTTCAACGAGCACAAGTTTCCAAAAGAAAGGACTTCTTGCACGGTGCCTTCGGGTACTGATGGAAGGATAAGATGTTGCAGGTCTGGTGTCATAAATTGTAATGTGTATAGGACCAATTGGATCCACGCATTATCTACCCCTTCTGAGGTTTCAAGTTCGAAGTGCCGAAGACTGTCTGAGAAGAGAAAGGGTGCTGATGGAGCAGTCAATAATTTTGCCGATGAGAAGTGTATTCGTTGCAACTTTGGCAACAAAGGCATAAAATGTTTATTATGCATCCTCAAGACCAACGTCCCAACCATGAGTGCCGAAGTGTCGGTCAACGTCAAGATTCGAATTCTTTGTGAATATGCACGGAAACGTTTGAGATCTTCAGATTCAACTTTACGTTTTAGCATCTATTCAATGTATTCAAGCCACATGGTCAGTCCTCAGATCAGTTCCTACCAATACAACTCACACAACCGTCAAAAGCCATTCTCCCGCACTCATTGAACACTGGCAGTATCTGCAATAATGGCAGGATCGATGTTATCGATTTCCAGAGAGCATCGAGGGCAGGATCGCTGAACGCCTTGCACGTAAGTGCAAGATAGTAGAGTTGTTGCGCATGGGATGTCTTTTCGGTGCCAGGAATATTGGGATTGCCAGAAATATGCTCGAAGTCTATTGAGTCAAAGATCATGGCAAGGGTATCGTAGGTCAAAGACGCGACAGGCGGGAGCAAAGATCGCTCATCCAAGGCCTGTTCCTTTCCTGTTGTTCCCGTGGAGTTGTCCATGATATGCTGTTCAATCCGAGTTCCGTTACAGTCATGGTGGATAGTATAAAAGCACTTACGCCTCGTGTTGACCTGGTATGATTACTCAAGAATGAGGTCTGGATCAATCGCTAAAATCGCTCCGTATACTTACCGTGCATGTGGGCCAACAGTAGGTAATTCCATAAAATCAAAGTTCAAACTTTGATGATCGAATCACGCGTCCCTTCGATTTTGGCCATAACCTGGGTTCCGGCACATCATTATTTTCGACATCCTGCTATTGGAAATGATCCAAGTCATTAAAAGAACCAATTAAACTCAAATTAATGAGGCCAGACTGTAGACGTCCTCAATGTAAAGTCAATTGAATATCCAAGTCTCCCCGATGAATATTTTATTATAAACCATGAGCATAGTACGAAGCAGTAGTACCCCCTTCCAGCATCATCGGCAAGCCATACACGGAAAACTATGGAAACATGGAATGAATAATATGACTTCCAAGTATCGGTACGTACTGAATAGGTGGGTCATACTCAGATTTTTCCTTTAAATATGTGCGTGATTATGCCGGTCAAGAACAAGATCGATGGGAAAGGAAAGGAAGCTGGCCTTTCAACCCGACGCCCCAGCTTTGAGTGGTGTACCTGTTTGCACCGTGATCGTCAGCCAAGACAGAAAGAGGGAGGGAGGGGAAGAGGGAGAGATTCCGAGAGAAACATATGCACCCAGGAAAACAAGCTCAAACTCCCCTCTTCGTGCCCATGATCCATACGAGGCAGCCGCATTTGCAGTCCGTGTATGGTCTGCATCGGCGTTGGACTCCATGATCTCCACATGACATACGAAATGAGAGAGGGCAGAGAAAAGAGGAAAAGTCGGAGGGACGGGAAGAGGGAACACAGGGAAAAGGAAGAACACAACACCCAGGCGCATGATAAACAACATCAATTCTCGGCCCATACTCGAACACCACTCTGAATGCTCCCTCCGCGCCACTCTACATCTCCCAGGTATCCATTGTGCCGTTGTCCACAGGGTCCAGAATCGTGTTGGGGTCCTCTGTGTGTGGTGTGTGAGCACTTCTCATTCACTCACTGTACATGAAGAGAGTAGGCAGGGTGGAAGGAAGGCAGGAGGGGGGCAGGGAAGGAGGGGAAGGAAGGGAGGAGAGAGGAAGGAAGAAGGTAAGAGACGCACAGGGTACGCAACAAACTTCAAATACCCTCTCTGGAAATTGCGCGAGATACAGATCGTCCCAGTACTCGCCCACACCGCCTTCGTGACACTCTCCTCCATTCTTCCCTGCTCCCTGCTCCCTGGGAATTCTTCGGCTCGCCCCCCTCTCCTCACTCCCCTCCATCCCATCCCATCCCCCTCGACCCCGTCTCCTCGCCGTACACAAAAGCTTGGCAAGTGTCCCACGTATGAGCGGGACCTTTTACACATGACGCATATGTGTGATCGTGCTGGATATTGATGTGATCTCGAGCATGTGGAGGAGCCGGTTAGAATGGGCTATAAATTTGTAGGATTTGCGGGCGACAAATTTCTGTGCGGGCGTATTAGCGCGGGCTCTAGTTGTATGAAGGGGAGGGGAAGCGTCGGGTCTATGTATTTTTGTGGGGGGAGAGGATAGGGCGGGTAGATCGCAAAAGGGAAGAGGTCGGGTAAGCAAGTGGGAGATAAGGAGGGAAGGAAAGTGGAAGGAACGCGCACTCACCTCAAACGGAATACTCTTCCCCACAATCTCCTGCCTCGCATTCGGTACATGCTTCATCAGCCCCTCTGCCTCTTCCCTCCTATGTCTCTCCTTCCCTGGATCAGCGTCAGGTGGCCAGTCTTCGAGCAGACACACAGCAAGGCCATAGGACTATATTGATTTGAACCACTAGGGGGGCGTCAGCCACGCAAGAAGGGAAGAGAGGGAGGGAAATGAAAAGAGAGAGAACGCACCATAGCCTCTGCCTCCAACACCTTCCAACACACCGTACTCCCTCCCATGCTCGCTTCCCCCTCCATGAACCCTTCTTCCCCTTCCTCCTCCCCCTCTCCTCTCTTTTCCTCCTTCACCACCCTTTCTCGCTCTCCTCGGCCTCGGAAAAAGCCCCCTCCCCAACCTCCCACAACGCCAACTTTGCAATCGCACCCTCCCAAACGACACATGATCCAAATTTCTGTATTTGATTTGTGATTCTATAGCGCGGGAGTGATACGTGAATTGCAAGGCGGGTTTGGGAGCAGTACAGGGCTAGGTGGCTCCGCCGAAGAGAAAGAATACGCCTTTGCGCGAGCTTCAGCTTTTTTTACATGGAGAAGAAAGGGAAAAGACCAACCGTGGGGGAATTGTTTCAGGTTCTATCCCTAAGAATACGTGCCGCGATACCGACGTCCCCACCCGTGCCTGTATAGTTCAACACGATGAGAATATACCATATGTCAATAGCATATCGGTCTCCGTACGCCTTCTGTTGTTGAGCTTATACCTGGTTCTCCTTGTCCTCCTGCTCCTCCTTTCCCCCTTGCCTGATTGCCTCTGTACTCGCTCAACGTTCTCGTCGAGCTTACCTGGGATGAGCAAAGACCCCGATGCCGAGGTTGATGCTGGAGCGGAAGTGCGAGGTTGATGCTGAAGCGGAAGTGCGGGTGGGTCTTCGAGGCGGGGGAAGGGGGGCGGGAGGCTTTTGGGTTGGGACGAGTCCATGATGGTGAAGAAACTGAGGGAAGACTCTCACTGAGTCTCAGGGATATATTCAAGGTGTACGATGAACGTCGATGTTGTAATCCTGAACAAAATGGCAGACCAGTCTATGCCTTCTCCGTTTAAAGGGGACTTGGATTTGGACTCAGCGCGGTTGGCTCTTGAACGTAATGAACCTTTGGCCGGATCTGCCGGACACTCTAGCGGCATAGGCACTTGTTCCGAGGTATTTCTTTCTGTTCTTTCCGGAAGGAGATCCCTTCGAGATCCCTTTGACTTGGCGACTTTCAGGTGATTATAGCATGCTGTGGTTGCAAATGAAGTTTGACAAGAACTTTGAGACGTCTACGGGGCTTACTTTACGAGATAGAGGCTACGCCTACGGTTATCAAAGTGTATGCGGACTTGATGGGCCAATTTGCAGAATCATTGCATTTGCTGCAACCTGTGTATAAAATATATGTACTGATGATGTACGAGCAAAGTTCAACTACGCCTAGTAGCGATGTCTAAGATGAGACGAGGGCGGAAAGTTGTAAGATCTCGGCTGTCCCTTCTTTCCCGTTCCCGATATGACAACTCCACCTGGAACGGGAAGTAGATATTTCTTTCGCTCGTTCTGTCTCACCTCCTGAAATTTGTGAACAACTTTGTGGACATGTCCCCAGAAGGCTGCACTCGTACTATCCTGCTTGGATTGTATGGCTACGAGGGAAGGGAATAAGTTTTCGAGATATTGCGCAACGTCCATTGGATGCTGTAAGTTGTCAACATCAAGGAGGTCAGTACTTGCGATACAGAGATATTTTAGACCTTGATGGTGATATGTGGTTTGCAGAGAAGAGGGAGAGGGAGAGAAAGATGCGTTGAGCTTGACCGACAGCGAGGTCAGCTGTGGGCACGATCTTGCAAAGATAATGAAAAAGTCCCGCAGCCTGGGTACGGCTCCTTTGTTCATCTTGTGACCACTATTGACTCGAGAAATATATAAGACCTTCACATGAGGAATTACAACAGCGAGCTTGGAGCATTGGTCCATCGTCATTTGCCCTTCAATTATTAAACGTTCTAAGGCAATCCTTGACAGACTAGAGAAGAATTCTCGGCTGGTTTGAATGGTACCCTGTGTGTTAGATTCAAAACGTAGAGACCGCAACGTCGACGCCCATTGAGCCTCCATCACTGAGAGACAACTCGCTACCCACTGTGCTGTGTTGGGAAAATACTCTGGTGACTCCGAGTCGGGGTTTGTCATCAAGTTGATGGAGATGTCTGTGAGCTGCCCACCTCGCATGCACAAAAAATATGATGCGACCGTGGGCCCTTCACCTCTGAGCTGGAGAGACTGAAGTCTGATAAATGTGATCTCGACATTGCTTGAGGGAGTAGTCTGTAACGGAGGTGTATTGACCATGCCCACAGTAAGGCACTGCAGTTTCGGTAGAGAAGCGATACGTTGAAATGATACCCTATCCATCACTCCTGAAAGCTCCAAAGAACTCAGACTCTGGAAGCGGGGGATCATTTCCCAGAGACGAGGATCTGTTTGGCTACGCAAAGCAAGATGTCGTATATCAGGTGCTTTCTTGCTCAGAGCATACATAAATGGGCGCAAATTTCGAAAAATGTTTAGATCTTGGCTCCAATACGGACCAGAAGAATTGCCTAAGAGATCGACCTTTCGAAGGGTCGGAGTCAGGAAAAAAAGGGTATTAGGAGCAGTCAATTGGTTGTGTGAGGAACAGATGATATGTTGGAGAGCAGGAAGGAGTGGCAGCACCATAAACACAAAGGGTGACACCTGTTGATCTTGTTCACTGCTCCCATCGAATGAAAATATTCTGATCTTCTTGGCATATAAATCGAATCGTGCCATATCTTGATCTCTTATATCCCCACAGATCGTCTTTTTGAAAGTCAGAACTGCTCATAGATAATGCTTCGATGGCTGACTTACATAGACGCCATTCACTTGTTCGATTGTTGGAAGTAGCCGTAAGAGTGGGACAATCGTATCCATAGATCTCCACAGGGCATCAAGTGCAAGATCTCGAAAGGCCCTGCAAGTGAGAGCCACCCAGAGCAAATGTTGCTTATATGCACGAGAGCCCGAAGCTGATCGATCTTCAATACTCTCAAAGATTGTGACCAGGACGTCGTAATTTAGTGACATGAAGCCGACGAGGGTATTTGGGCTCGATGGTACAGGGGTTGACCTTGCTACTGGGGTTAGACTATACTCCATGGTATATGGGGATGGTCGATGGAGTTGAGAGAAGACCTGGAGAACACGTTCTCAACCAAACTAAGCGCCAAGCCCCCCATGTCAGATAGTGTGATGCTTGAGGCTTCTTTTGCACCACGTGCTTCGTCTAGCAACAGAAACGCTGTGTTGATGCTGTGAGTACATTGACCAGTATATTTTGACTTATACGTCTGAGCCATTAGTGAATGCAGTATCATAATCTCAGTGTTGAATTAAACAGGGAATGGGGACTGAATGCAGTGGTTTGGGGATGTCCGGGGAAGGGAAGTGGTCAGCGAATGTGTCGTGTGGAGAAGTTGATGTCATATGCACGGCGTGGAGGAATCTTTGACCAACATCACATGAAATGAGGAAATGAGGAGAAAGATAGATTGACTTAGTATAGATACGAGTCCTCGCAGCGTAAAGGTGAGCGTACAACACATAGTCGACAATGGCATCAAGTCGGAAATTGAAAACACTTTCATATATAGTAGTGTGTCTGATTACATCGTTGTCTCCAAGCCTCAAAAAAATAATTTCGTAAGAAGTCCGGGCCTTTTTTTCGGTATGTTGGTTGCTTTGACCAACCCTCTTTCAACTCTTCTTCGAACACGCTGGATCATGGTAATGACCTCACGGACGTGCTTCCAAAATGCAGCTCCGGGACAAGCCTCTACTACCTCAATACTTTGTAACCTTGGAAAGACTTTGTCGAGATATTCTCCTACGCATACAGCCTTCCGGAGGTCCCCTGGCTGAAGAGCGTCGTTGGCAGTGATTATTAGAGTTTTGAGATGGGGATTGAGAGAAAGGGGGGTTACAGAGTCAAGAGGCGTTTCACAGCGATCGAATTTGATATTTAATGAGGATAGGCGTGGGTACATGTTCACCATTAAACTGAGGAGCCCCAAATCAAGGAGGCTGGTCTCCCAGATTTCGACCCGAAGCACCACGATATTGGAGAGTTTGTCTGCAAGACTCAGAAGCTCAGGTGGTGCCAGAGACGGACCCAGGTATAAATTCTCTAGGCTCTCGAACTGTTTGATTGCGTTCAAGGCCATTTCCGAATTTCCTCCAGAAAACCTGCCTCCAGAGCTGCTGTCTATAGTGGCATGGAGCGAGTGCAAATTTGGCCATCTACTGCTCAGGGCAGATAAGGACTTTCCGAAGAAAAGATCTGGTGTCCCCCAGCCCGGCCCAGCTGGGCCCCGCAGAGTCTCTGAAATTCTTGACTGTATGGTAACACCTACATCAACTAAGCAGCGACCTTTGAGCCGGATAATAAAAGATTCAACGGTGGGCCCAAATCCTGTGATGTGGAGTGTCTCAAGCCTCTTAAGGCCAATTAGGTTGGCTGTGCGTGGGGTCTCCACGGGGATCGAGTCGGTTATGTTCAGTGTGAGTTTGCGAAGCTCTGGGAGGGTGACGATTTTGGCAAAAAGCACAATGTCAATGTTTCCTATGAACTCCAGGGAGAGAAGATAGTGGAAATTAGGGATGACACTGAGTGTATCAGAGCCTAGAGAGTCACGGAGTATGAGATGTTCTAACTCTGGAACTTTAGCCTGTAAGGTACACAGGAATGGTTTAATGACGTGTACTGCGGTATTCGTGACATTCGTTAGCTCAAAGTGTTTGAGTCCATGAGTCAGAAGGAGAGAAGCAGTTGATAATGTCAATGCATGAGCTGAGGAACAGAACACGCGAGGAATGTCGGGAAGGAGCAAAGCAATATGCAGTAAAGCAAACGGTGCAATTTGAGTCTGATTAAATTCGGTCAAGGTAAACTTGCGGATTCTTGAGACGTACATCCTAAAACGATCGGCATGTTCTGTTTGTATCTCCCCAGTGAGCATCTAAAATGGGCAGAGATGTTTCCAATGTCAGTATAACTTCAAATTCAAGAGAATATAGAACTCACGTAGACACCATCGATCTTCTCCATCGTCGGCAGCAGTTCTAAGATAGGAACCAAAGAATCCATGGACTGCCACAAAATATCCATCGCCGGAAGGAAGAATGCTTTGCATGCAAGTGATGTGCGATATAGATGAGCAGCGGGACTTAACGGCACCAAGGGCCCGGGGGTCCTAGCAGGGAGGGGCACCCTTTGTGGTAGAGGGCTGACTGGTGGAGGTGACACGGGTAAGGAAGCTGGCAAAGGCGTATTGAGACGTGATGGAGGATATTGGGCCCAACCAGCAACAGCCATGGTGGGATGCGATGGAGTAGGTTGGGCCCAACTAGCAAGAGGCGTGGCGGGACGCAATGGAGGGGATCGGCTCTGATCAGCGACAGGCATGCCGGGATGGGGTGGAGGAGGTCGGTTCTGATCAACAACAGGCATGCTGGGATTACCTGAATCAACATCCAGAATGCTGAATATCTTGACTAGAATAGAATATGGGAGGTTTTCCATCTATTTAGTTTCTGTTCAAGCGTCGATCGAGTCAGTTCTGAAGGCAGATGGCAGTAAGAAGGAAATAGAGAGAAGGAAAGACGGATTGGGCGCCTTTTGAGAGAAAGTATTTATAAACATGTTTGACGCCCAAACCTTATCTTCGTGGTCACCTGTCATCACATTACCATCCTCTTCAGAATCTTCTGGATCAGAGGGAGATCATGGAAAAAAGAAGGGTCACCTATGAGCCAAGTTTTACCCCCCGATGTTCGTCCAGTCATGGCTTCTTCGGTCTAGAATCAGAATTAAGTAACCCTCTGTTATGCTTCCATTTGACAAGGGGTGTGATAAAAAGTGACAACCTTGCTTATGTCCGTTGTATACCCGGGATTTTTCAATAATAAGGCATTAAGATGGTTTTGCTCTAGGAACTTACGATCTCGAAGTTTGTCTGAAGATTCTCCGCACACGTATCATGAGAAATAATCCATACCAAATCAAGATCCTGTATTGCAACGTGTTTTCAACATGTTCGACCACGGATGACACCGACTCAATAGACGTGATCGATATCATGTCTCGACCATTGGCTTGGGTCCTTGTTGTTAGGGAACATCGGCCATTTGCTAAAATTTCAGACGCCACCGAAAGTAAAAGCAAAAGATTAGTCTTTGGAATCGTCTCGGTGGAGAGTAACAGGCACGGAGAACAAGCAAAGCAAAACACCATGCTCGCCCTCGCACTCAAAACCCACCCACGCCCCACTCACAGCTCAAACCCCATCGCATCCCTGCCATCCGCCCAAAGTCGCGCCGCGAGCCCGTACACGTATACTCTGGAATTCTTGGATCATCTCGGATACCTGCAACCAGAAACCTTCGCTCAAAGTGCCTTTTTCCATCTTGATAGTCTTGAGACAAGGGAAGAGACGATCAAGGTATCTTGACGCTGCCATTGTATGACGCAGATTAACAGAACGAGAATCGTTGCAGCTCCCAACGACCAGCGTCCTTAATCTGTGGGTGAAGGTAGACGGAGACAGAGAAATTTGTTCTGTCGTGTAAGGGCCAATAAAGAGCTCAAGCTTTACAAGATTCCGACAATGGGAAGCAATCGAGTAAAAGATGAAGAACGGGCATTCAGTGGTCGATTTGTCAGACACAGAGCGTATACGGAGATCTTTGACTGCTGGCATTGAAGGCGCGAGTTTCTCACATTGCGCTGTCGATAATGATCCGTCGATGTGTAGCGTTTCTAATAAACACAGACTCGACATGTTGGTGTAAAACTCGGGGGTCGTTAGCAACTGGACCTTCTTTGGGTCGCTTGTCTCCAGGAGTAGAGAACGGAGAGTTGATGCCCATCGCGCAGCAAGCATGGAAACGCATAACGACCATTGGTCTTTGAGTGGTTGGAATACCGAGCTTTGTTGTGGAACCTCCTCAGATCGCGAGATAATCGAGACATCGGTCATGCTGCCTCCGTCCATGTGCATCAAATAGGATGATACAGTAAATAGATTTCCAGTGATAGAAAGGGAGCAGAGCTGCGTGAATGTGATCATCACGTTTGCAGGAGCAGACGTAAAAACTGAAAGGGGAGGCGAACTTCCCATGTCGACCCGAAGGCTACGAAGCGCGGAGAGGGAAGCGATTTCGCGGAACATGGGGAGATCGAAAGAGCCGGATATTTCCAAAGAGCGCAGATTACGGAAGTTGAGGATACGTTGCCAAGTTTGCGGAGAAGAGGGACCTCGAAGAGTTATTTTCTTGAGATTAGGTACTCTCTGTTGCAGAGCATATAAGAAGGCAGGGTGTAAGGGGCGTCATCAATAGGTTCAGCGATGAACAGATGAAGACTCTCAAATGAGGCAGTAGCTGGAGCCTAGACAACGTGAATGGGGCTATCGACGGTTGTGCGTTCTGGAGGAAGAACACCCGGATTCTTTTAGCACAAGAGTCGTCCCGTATTGCATCACAGATTGTCTGTAGGAGTCTTCAGTTTTTGACACTAATTGTCTAGCATTTCTTACTCACATATTGATTATCGATCAGCTCAATTGTGGGCAGCAAGCACAAGAGAGGAGTGACGCTATCTATGCATTTCCAAAGAGCGTTCAATGCGGGCTTCCCTAAGTTTCTGCAAGTCAATTTAGTCAAAGCCGCTCTGTACAATTGCTGCTTGTATCTGAGTTCGGGTGAAGGAGGCCCGGCATCCGAGCCACTGAATGTATCGAAAATGTGACCAAGGATGTCGTAAGGCAGCGTAGCCATGTATGCTGAGGACGACTGGACAGCGAAATTTGAAGCTTGTTGAGGAAGATGCATTTCAGCAGT
>JAGGAW010034582.1:0-11880 GCA_017657375.1 Termitomyces sp. T27
ACAAACAAGACCAAAGAATGTACCAAGAGTGAAGAGAGATCGGGGGTAAAAGAACTCGTCTTGACATCCTCGTAATTTTCCCACATTCGTCCCGTGAGTGCCGAACTTCTTGTCGAAACCACTGGCATTTCTTGCTCTGCCTAATAAAATCTCAGAATGAGGAAAGACTCGGTTTCACGCCATATTTTCGAGCGCTACTATGGTTGCTGATTAGAGTGTAACTGTCCGAAGAAAGGCGCTAGATCGACTATCATCTGAGATCGTCAAGGTCTGTTTTAGGAGACTATAAAGACGCTGTTCAGGGTTGGTTCAGAGGCAGGCGGCTGCAGCGCTCCGTTTGAACTTTGAACCGTCCATCTTATGTACATATCTCCTGAAGGCAGCTCCTTCAATATCAATCACTCCGGCTGTTCCGAGTCTCCATGCTACCTCGTTACCATATTACCAATATCGTCACTGCATTATGCTATGATGTCTGCAGCCTCGCCCACTATCTGGGACCCAAAATGTCCTTGCCTGTCATTCCCTGGTCTCAACGCATCAAATTTATGCATCGAACTTTTCCTTCGATTTTGCTGATCATCAAGTAGGTTCATGCCAATCCACAACGGGCAGCTGAGGTGCCAGACCTTGTACCGAAGTATACCCGCCTCTCGATAGATGTTGACCACCTCTACATATTCAACTTTGTACCCGCACCGCTAAAAACGGGTTTCAAGACACCTTCCTTTGTGGGGAACGAATTGTACGAACTTATGCCTTCATCCGAGCCATGACATTCCTCAATTCAGTCCACTCCAGTCTGGTGTTCTTGCTCAAGTGACAATCTCGGGTTCAAAGAAGACCAACGCTTAAGTATTGATTGGGCGGCGGGTCCGGGTAAATTCAATGCTGCTACAATCATCGTGGTTGTATATAGATCCCTTAACTAAATAGAAATGGTTGAACTAATCAATGCAAATACCCACGCCGTGTATTCTAAAATTTTCTCTTCAGTTCAACGAGTTACATCTGTGCGCATGTCCTTGTGGCTCGAGCGCGCAAGCAAGGGTAGTGAAAGACTGAGTGTTCAAATCAGTAGGGTTATTTTGGGGAGTGTTTCCAAATACCTGTAAGCAAATAGTCCATATGTAGCCTGTGCCTCATCGGTGCGGTGCCTAGTCCATGGGACTCGAGAAAACAGTGAGAACAATCATTTTGTAAGTAATGTTGGTATCAAGGACATGGTCGTCTGGACCTTGATAAGGACATTGATATCTCTAATGTCTCAACGCTTCAAGTTTCGACGACGACGATTGACATCAGGAGACTTTGACTGGACCTCCCAGTTGCTCCCGGGCCACTGAGTTATTATTTAAAACGAGTCAAGAACAAGTGATATTACATTTCAGATGTCACAGACCGCCCTCAGGACACGTGCCGTCCAACCAAGTAGGGACAAGCTCAGAAATGTCAGGTGGAATCAGATCAAGGAAATGGATCGGTCAAAGCTGCTGTCCGATATTCACATGCACACCTTTGACCTGCGTGTACCTGTGAAAATGAGGCAGGTGAGTTGAGCACGACTTGGTGATGGATGAAACACAAACTTACGCGTCGAGGGCATGCTCGCCGAGCTCTCGCCCAATACCGGACTGTTTATAACCTCCAAATGGTACGGCCTTGTCCGCTGCCTGTGCGCAGTTGACCTTGAAAAGATATGAGCATGAGCTGCTTGAAATTACCATGCCGAGATTCAAAGTCAAAGAGAACATACCCAAGCAGATCCAGCCTCAAGTGAATGTGCAACTCTCAAGGCACGGCTAATATTCTGCGAGAAGATGTTGCAACCAAGGCCATACATTGTATCGTTACCCGCCTCAATGACCTCTACAAAATTTCATCAAAACTCTCACAGGACTAGCGTTAAACAGTGAGATAAGCTTACCCTCCTCGGTCTTGAACTTGGCGACAACACCAACAGGACCAAAAATTTCTTCCCTAAAGATCTTCATCTCGGGCTTGGCGTTCGTGAAAATTGTTGGCTGGATGAAGTATCCCTCCTTGCCGTGACGTGCACCACCCGTATGCACCGTTGCACCGTCCTGTTTACCCGACTCGATATATGACATGACACGCTACAACAGAATAGGTCAGCAGTACTTTCCGATAGAGTGGAAATCAACGCAGGAGAGCCCATGTGGTAAGAAGGGAAAATACAAGGGGTCAAGAGTGGGACAAACGCACATCAAACTGGACTTGTGAGATTTGTGGGCCATGTTGCGTGCCAACGTCGAACGGATCGCCGGTAGCAGCAGCGAGGTTCTTTGCAACCATAGTGAACTTGGCGAGGAACTCGTCATAGATCCCCTCCTGGACGAAGATGCGGGAGCCAGCGGTGCATGCCTGGCCTGAGAAGTCGCTCAATAAATTTCGTAGCGCTAATCATATAACATCTTTCGCACCCATATTAAAGCTATAACTCACATATCAAAGTAAGTCACGGTTCACGACACGAATTTTGATCGATCTCACAAGATTCCAAACGCTGCCCATTTAATGGCTTGTTCCAGATCTGCATCATCGAAAATGATAGTAGGACTTTTTCCACCCAGTTCAAGCGTGACGTCCTTCAAATTTGACTCAGAGGAAGCCTTGAGAATTTTACGGCCCACAAGAGTGCTACCCGTGAACGCGACCTTCATAATAAGGGGATGGTCGATAATGGCCTGACCGACTGTCGAGCCGTAACCGTTAACGATGTTCACCACTCCAGGAGGGAAGCCGGCCTCGATCACGAGGTCGGCAAAACGTAGGGCCGTGAGAGGTGTGATTTCAGATGGCTATAGCATGTCAGATATAGATGGGGGTGATAAGGTGACGATAAGGTCAACATACCTTGAGCACAATGGTATTGCCAGTTGCAAGGGCTGGTCCTAACTTGCACGTCAGCGTCACCTAAGGGACGAAAACGGTTAGAAAGAAGCTTGAGTGAGGAGTTGTCATCTGTACCAGAGGACCATTCCATGGGATGATTTGGCCCTGAGTTAATGTTCGACAAGTACTGCCAGAAGCAATTTTGTACATACCACAACGCCATACGGCTCGTGCCTTGTGTAGGCAAATTTGTTTTCGTTGGTCTACATGCGATCAGGCTACCATCTATGTCGAGTTATGTTTGAGATTGTCACCTCGATGGTTTTCCCTTGTACTTTGTCAGCCCAGCCAGCGTAGTAACTGAATATATCAACACTGTATCCAATCTCTCCCGCCTTCACTTTCTCATAGACCTTTCCTGCAATGCCCGTTTCTCAACTTGATCAGAAATTTGAGTCAATAACAACACTTGCCACAATTGAGACTCTCAAGAGCAGCAAACTCGTCCATATCCCTCTCGAGGAGCTCAGCAAGCTTATACAGAAGCTTTCCGCGTACTGTCCCTGGAACCTTCAACCCCCATGAAGTCTTGTATGCCTTGTGACCAAGTCAGAATATGTGAATCTTATCACTATTTGAGTTTGTACCTTCTTGGCAATGTCAACTGCAATGTCGACATCCTTGGATGAACCTGCGTCTACGGCGGTGATTACTTTGCCGGTCGCTGCGTTGACGCACGTTCAGTCAAAGCTTTGAAGGCGATTGAGCAAAAGCGTACGTACCTGGGTTAATGACGCTGGTTGTCGATGTTGGTGTTCACACGACGAAATCTTATCTTTTCTAGATACTCACTCGATCATTGCAGGTTCGACTGGATCGACCCATTTTCCACCAATGAAAAGACTTGTAGGAGTTAGACAAGCTTGACAAGAAGGAATTACCGCTCACCCTGTGTGGATGGTGGAAGTCCCTTTGAAGGCAGGTGTATCAAAGTTGTGGGTGAACGTTCCTGGCATGTTGTTAGTAAGAGGGAAATGATGATCCTTGTCGTATATGTACCCTCCGAAAACGGGCTGATTACTCATACTACAGGCCCCGGGAAGCTCCTGCAAAAACTTGTCCGCGAAATAGCGGATTCGAGAGGCAAATTTGGCAAAATCTAAGTCCTAACTTTGCGGATTTGAGGCTTCTCAGATGCAATCTAAGTCCGTAATATCGCATATTTGAGGCCCATTCTAGCAAAATTTTCGAAAATTTGACAACATCAGCAAAATCAAATTTTGATGGCAGCCTGGTGAGATGGTCACCAGCTTGCCAGGCTGCCATCAATTGATCTTGCAGGACATATTTCAAGAGTAGGAGACAGTAGACCAGTCCAGATGTATAAGGAAGACTAAATCTAATATACAGGATATCAGATGAGTGAATAGTAACTTTCTCAAGTTAAGTCTATGTCTCTTGGAAGCTTGAGTCACACATTTTGTGTATTTTCACGAAAAATTTTGAACTCTTGAAAATAATTTGTGACATTATCAAAGTTGGCTGATTTCAATGGAAATAGGATGCTTATGACTGAAAGAGATGTTTTCAACAAGATTTGACAAGAACTTCGATGAATTTCCATTGATGAGGCATGGCCTGGCAGAGGTTTGGACCTAGATGGCGGAGATGGCGGCTGGTGGCATGGTGGAGCCTGGTACCGGCTGGTACCATCCGGCATCAGCTGGTACCAGGCCCCACCATCAATCCTGGATTTTCCTGATGAGTGAAATTCTGACTATCTCAGACATCGTAAAAAATTTGAATATTGGGTGGAAAGCTATCTAAATAGATAGTACATAGCTCGGTATAGAAAGTTGTCACTCCAATAGAAAAAAAAAATGAAGAAAATCAAAGAAAATATGAGAGTTTCCTTTTTAGGCTATATATTGTCCGTTATTGCGGATTTGAGGTTTGAAGGATTGCGGATTTGAGGCCGAATTTTGGGAAATTTCCGGACAAGTTTTTGCAGGAGCTTCCCGGGGCCTCATAATACCCACGACTGAATCTTATTCCTGCATGGGAGTCGTTTACGAAAGACTGATTGGTGTGTGAAGTCAACAGTCCATAAAGAGAAGTCGAAGTATGAAGACTCGGTTCCTACGCAAAGCTCCATCCGTCATCGAGATCATCTATGCATCGTGACCTGCCCAGGACTATTGCGTCGTTTCCCATGAGCAGTTGAACGCTGACATCAGTCTTTCCATGCTCAGGATGGAGTACAGTTGAGTCACAAGTAACCATCCAATCGGGAGTAGGGTCTCCAATAGCGTGTACAAGAGCGTGAGGTTGTATTTATTTGCAAGAAACGCTTGGGAGCAGGAGAAAAGTTCGTCGCTAAACAAGGGTAGCAACGTGCGCTGACACCACCCACCCACACCGTTTCAACATCTGGCTAATCGATGTCCCACCTCAACCAACATGCCAATTTGCCCTCAATTCGCTCGCCCTCCTCTCTTCTTCAACATTCTTCCCTTTCATACTTACGAAGCGCGCTGTATGTCCTTCACAATCCAGCGCTAACGTTGACTGGGACTTTCTCGACTCAAGTCTTGAACGTAAGGCACCAAATTTCAGATAATAGTAGTCACTATCGTCGCGATGTGCTGTATTTCGAGATCTGGGGGTGACAATGGTTTTTAGCAATTTTCAGGCGGAGTTGGAGTATGATGACGCACCTGCCAGTGCTCCTTCGAAGTCTGCCCCAAGCCTCCCTCGTAGATCTTGTATGATAGTACATTACTCGGACTGACTAGGACGGTGGTGAGGAGGAAGCGAAGCGAAAGGCTGACGGTGACTCGGAGCTTGAGCAGATTGCACGTGTTAGTCACGTTCACGCGTTCCCAACGCCCGGGCCGGTAACCGGTCATGATCCGACGAAGTTCTTTTCGTTCTCCAACTTGAAATCCTAGGGCCTCGTGTACAACAACTTCTGTCCGCTATCTATCACTAGTGACAGAAACGAGAAAGCAACGAAGAGCAGGGAGAAGGACTATGATGAATTTGAAGCGGGGAAAGAACTACAAGGTGCATCCTCGCAGTTTCATTCCACCCAAATTCCACCAGATGCGCATTGAGTTGATCATTTCATTAGCCACAACTGTGACCCTCTAGACAGTAAAATGACAACTACGAATCCGCCTACGACAACCGCCAACAAATACCAGACTTCCCTTTGAGACTATCACGATGCGCGTTATCTCCGCCAGCAGGACCGACGGGCCTGGATTTCAAGGTCGTGTATTACTATCATCAATATATCTTTATTCCTGAATCATAAGTACATCGGAGGTTTAAAGGTTTGAGTTGCTGGAACGAGGTCCTGATCAGATCTACATAGCTTTGGACCCGAATTGGATTTTGGGGGTTCACTGGAACCATTTCCATGCACAGAACTTAGTGCTCCATGTAGATAAGCGCATGGAATGCGGTGCCTGAGGAATGTCCGCACATGGAGCAGAATGGCATGCGGTTCTGTGGGTGTCGCGATGCACCGGTCATGTCTGGGAGACAATCTGGAGAACCTACAGATCGATGTTTTATAAGCCTCACCCGCTACTTAGTCTTCGTCACGGACGCTAAAGATCATCCGTCAGAAGTACACGGAATCTGCGACGGACATCTACATAAACCAAGCTAGGTGCGTCGAGTCTGAACAGAGCAAATAACTGATCTCACAGTTCTCCCATAAACTCCTACACATGTCCCAGTTGATCATCGATCATCGATCATCAGGGGTAGGTAGGTAGAATTACCGGCGAGGTCCACGCATGAACAACTGGGGTCGCTTATTTTATTTATGTGGGCGCCTGCCTCTTTCTGAGTGGCATTTAAGTCCTCTTCCTGAATGGATAACTCCCATTCCTAACAATTATCTCTAGCTATGGTTTCTCAAATACGCCAGCTCCTGAGCCTCATCAATGATGCTGTCGACAAACTGGAGAGCGTCTGCGAGAGCACCGGTGCATCAATTCCCGATCTACACACTCCGTTTTCTCCTCAATCCGAGGCTTTTCGCGCCAACCCCGCCGCTGCCGAGGCTGCGAACATCGTCTCTGCTGCAGCCTTGCAGTTGGAAGCTATTTTGACCCCTCCCAATGTTTCATTGTACCACGTTGTTGCAGGAGTGCGTATCCTCCGTGTAGAACTGAAGTCCGCTGACTTTCTCCCAGCACTTTAAATCGGCAGCGCTTCGAATCTGCCTTGAGTCCCATGTTACCGAGATCCTGCGAGAAGCAGGCCCAAAGGTTAGCTCGCATTTTTCGATGCCTACGTAGTGTTAATCTTACTCCAAGGGTCTTCACGTCAACGACATCGCAGAAAAGAATGGGCAAGATCCACGCAAGCTGGGTTAGTATCGTCATCATCTTAACTATCATTTGAGTGATTTCTGATACCTAATTGAAGCACGTTTCTTGCGATACCTTGCCACTAATCATATCTACCGAGAGATCACTCCTGATGTGTTTGCCAACACGCGTATTTCTAGCATGATGGATACGTTGAAGCCTAGTCAGGATATTATAGCTCAGTAAGTTGCGGATGATCCATTCAGGTCTATCATCTCAATTTTTGCTAGTCCTGAGACCAAGCATGAAAATACACCTGGTCTTACTGCCTTGGCAGCTCATCAGGACGTCGTCTTGTAATATGGCTTTTGCATAGCTGACAGTTCGTGGTACAGCCTCGACGAATCCTTCAAAGCATCTGCCTATGCATGGGAGACGTTATCCGATCCCACCACAGCCAAGTCCGGTGATCCGACTGCGTCCTGCCTAGCCCGAGCATTCAACACCAATGAGACTTTTTGGGATCTGCTTGCCCGAGATGAAATGAGGTCTCGCCGTTTCAATATCGGAATGCGAGGCGTCCAAGCCCTGCAACCTGCCGACGCGATTTTGAAAGGTTTGTTCATATCTCTGAATGGTCATGCCTACTTATCGCAGTGTAATAGCGTACGAGTGGAATAAACTTCCAGCTGGGTCCGTAATTGTCGACGTTGGTGGGGGTACAGGCTCTGCATCACTTCCGTTGGCACGGGAGTTCCCCGATTTTAACGTTGTTGTTCAAGATCGCCCACCTGTCATCGAAGACGCTAAGAAGGTAAGATGATAAGATGGTACATAATGATAATCTCACGTTGTTAACCATCATCTCTAGCATTGGGAAAAACATCTTCCCAATGCTCGGGTTACACTCGAAGGTCAGTGTTCCTGGAATACTTCGCTCAATTACTCATACCTTTCCGACAGTTCAAGACTTTTTCAAGCCTCAGCCCGACCGTGAGGTTTCTGTCTTCCTACTCAAGCAAATTCTTCATGATTGGTCCGACGAGTACTGTGTAAAAATCCTTACTCAGCTCCGTGCCGCGGCGCGAAAGGATACTAAGCTCTTACTCGTCGAAAGTCTTATTCCATTCGCTTGTCATGATCCAAGTGAAGGTGAAAATGCCCTGGACATCCCAGGTTCTGTTCCTCATGAAGCACCTGCACCGCTTCTTGCAAATTTCGGTGCTGCAAATGAGATGGGTTACCATGCTGACATACTCGTGAGTACTCGTCTCAATTCTGCACTACCTTGTTACTTATCGATATTGCAATAGATGTTCTTCATGTTCAATTCCCAGGAACGCACCGTTCGTCACTTCAATCAACTTCTTCTTAGCACTGGCTGGAGGGTTAAGAAGGTCTATCGTCAAGATGGTGACAGCACATTTCTTCAGTCGGTTGAGGCAATTCCTGTCGAAGTTCCAAAATAAGAACAACGTACAGATTGTTCCTTGCCTTTGCTTTTAGAAATATTTCGCGATCTATCGTGGCTATCGGACATTGTCATTCAGATACCTCCTTTCCACCTTTTATTCTTTCTGGAGTCAATATGTTCGATTCTATGAGATATGTCAATGGTTGTCAATGAAGTTATCACACTGTCTCGTATCTCTAAAGAAGCAGCCTCCTATATGCCCTCACCGTCCGGTAGTCGCTGTGACCCTAACTGTCAAAATATAGCCCACAAGGCGCAGTCGCACGGCTCATAACAGCAGTGTATATGGTGTATTATGTATAGTCTAAGTTCAACAGCAGAATGTAGAAAGTTTCTAGTGGAGATTACAATCAATGCCATACATCCGTTGCAACCCGTCCAACTCTGCTTTCTTGTCCGTGGTGTCGATATATGGTTGTGTGTAGCCGGAAACCCTTCGAAGAGTAACTGGACCACACTGTAAACGCTCCTCTTCAAGTCGGTGTTTCACCATAGCAATGAACGCTTCTGGATCGTTGATTTGGATGCTGAGAGACTCAACGCAAGGGAGAAGATTTCTGGATGCAATCATATCAAGGACAGCACAGGGAAAGACAATACCGTCAATGTAAACATCGACGCAACAATTGAGGGCAAAGAGTAGGGCCGTGAGAGATTGTGTCTGGGTCGGTTGAGGCTCAGCAAGATAAGTATAGCTGAAACTTTCAAACTTCATATCCGAGGAAATAATGAAGTCCACAATTTGTTCAAGCGCGAGGTGAGGGCATTGCCGTAAGATGAGGTAGAAGTCGTATAGTGCAACACGCCTCAGTCTCACTGATTGAAGATTACCTGCAGAGGAAAGGGATATGATCATCGACGGTGGCACGGGACAATAGAAGTGAAGTATTTCCAACGAGGAAAGTGTGATCGTGGGATACGTTGGAAAGAAGGGTGGAGCAATGTCAGAATAGGGGTCGTAATCCATAGTGTAGTCAATCAAAGCGGTGCACTTTTGTAGTGTCTGCATTATTAGCTGAAAATCATTTTTTGACAGGGTTTCCGAAGTATCAAGATCGTTGTACCAATGCAAGTGAAAGGAGGTTAGCTGATTCCAAGGAAAATCGAAGGAGAGGATCGTGGGCACAACATCTCCAGACAAAAGTAAGGTTAAGTCTTTGAGGGATATCATAGAACGGAAAGGATTATGCTGACGGAGATCCAGCCATATGGGTCGTGTTAATCCATTCATGCGTCCACTAAAGATATACATGCGAAAGGAACAGAGCTGATGCCATGGCATATCAATCAAAAGGAAATTTGGGGTGTCAGATGCAAGAGTCAGGTCCTCGAGCTTGGAAGAATTGCCAAAGAGATTCGGAAAAAATGTCAGTGGGTAAAACCTATCGTCCGCTGGCTTTTCCAAATCAATTTTCAACGTTCGAAGTCGAGAAAATGCTCCCGGTGTGAAAACCTGTAGTGGATGCGGTTGATCTGTAACCTCGGTCCGGAGTTCCCAGGAAAGATCACTGACGCGGCCAATGAATGGACGCAGGGCAGTCGCGATCATGGCTTGATTATTAGGCCAATTGATCTCCAGTACAACATGAGCTAGCATCTGGAAGAATCTGCGCTGCACATTCGAGTTTTCTGAGAGGGATCCTGTAATCATTGTGATTCCATCCAAGGTAATCATACTTGATATCAACATAGGTGCTCCCCCAGAGGTCAGGCATGGAGCGAGAGATGCATCTCCAACTACTACATACCTGACCTAGAATCCAAGGAGCTTCAGATAATTTGGGAGGAACTTCGGTAAAGTAATTCTGCCCTTCAGAAAATAGAAAACAAAAAATCTGTTCGAGAATTTCTTGAGGAAGGCGCTTATGGGGTGGTGCGGCGATGGAAAGTCCTGAAATATGTCCGATAAGAGGGAGTTTTGATTGGGGGTCTCCGTCGCATGTACACTCCGAATTGCCATCCTGAAGGATGACTGGAGCTCTTGAGAGAAGGGTACGTCCACGCAAGACCTCCACGTCCGACAGAAGATCTTCATTTGAGATACCAGCAACAGTTTCCAGCTTCTGAACTAACACTTCGTCAGATTCCAGAAAAAGGAATTCCATCGAATTTCCTAAAACAAATTTCAGTATGATATCACGACGAAAGATCGGAGCGCAACAACCTGCAACCATGAGGGGATCGATCAGACGTGACATTCATGAATCATGAGATATTTATTGAAATTTTCACTACGCCCACAAAACTGATCATGATTGATTGAAATTAGTACGGAAGTCGTCGGTTCAAACCAGCCATGTCCCGAGACAAGTGTCCCCTGTCTCAGTCCTGTAGTCAGTGGGCAATACAACTTCCATGAACCGAAGTGTCTGTTGACACATCAATCTGGCGCCGGATTCAAGACTTAAGAACTATCAGAACAAGAACTTCCGTGGAACGGCGTGAATTGTTCCTTGCCTCGTCGATCGTGGAAATAGGGGTACAACAGAAGGAAATGATGTAAATAATGAACCTTATGATAGCATTTTTTGGTATTTAATCAACTCTTTCCCTTCTAGTCCTTACTTTTGAAGATAAATTACAGTCTTTACTCTTTACTTTCTATATAATTTTACACTTTACTCTCTTGATTACCTCCAATTTTTTATTCATAAGTCTTTACTTGCCTCCATCGGCATGCTTTATGCTTTACTCTTTAGTAGTTTGGGAGAGATATTTGGTCATATTTGGGTTTATTTGCTTTGCTAACTCTTTACTCCTTACTCTTTACTTACCCAATTCAATCATCTGGATTGGAAGTATCTGCTTTGTTACACTTTTGGGGCAATATTCTACTTTGGTTGATTTGCCTTACCAACTCTTTACTATTTACTCTTCATTCACCGAACTCAATTTTCTAAGCTGAAAGTATCTGCTTGCTAGGCTTACTGTAATCTTGGCAGTCTGCAACATTTTACAGATTTGTCTGTGCATAGTTGGTGCATAGAGAGCCTCTAGAGTCATCACACATAGCAGAATGGAATATACGTCCATTTATGGTATAGCTATATTATGGAATGTTTATTTATTATTGGACAGTTAAGTACTGTCTGGTCATGTGGGATGCATGAATGTTGACTGAGAATGCTGAATGAGTATCAAATCGTCAAATGAGCCCTGGGCACTGAGCCTTTCATGATCATTCCAACTGTCTGAGGCAACTTCATTCCAAATCACTGATTA
>JAGGAW010034583.1:0-11846 GCA_017657375.1 Termitomyces sp. T27
GGCGGTCTTGTTACGGTTGACTCCCTTGGGATTTTCGGCCAGTACGGCGTGGATAGCGCAACTTATTGGGCGACACCTGATGAAGTGGGCCCTGTCGGATTGGCCTATTGGCTCTATAGAGGGTGCGCCGTGATGAAGAGCTCATTATCACAGGGGCTTTGATCTTTTTGTAGGTATGGTATATATTTCGGAAGTTCGAGTGTCCAGGTCAACTTCTCAAACTCCCAACCCGATATATTGGGACTATATGCTGGTGCTGAAGATGAGTCGCTCTCTCTAGTGCTCATCAACAAGGACCCAGCTATCCCGGTTTCATGGAATCTCGCGAATGTCCCTTTCGGAAAGTACTTCATGCGTCACTTTGGAGGAGCAGCAGGTGTCGCTAAGTGGCAGGTAGGCCCACCAATCCTCGTCTCTGCTTTTTCTCACTAAGAATGTTAACTTCAGACAAATATTACACTCTCGGCAAACAATTACATTGTTGTGCCACCCTACACTGCAGTTTTCTTGAAACAACTGTAGATTGATTTTATTTTGAGTTGTCCTTATATGTATTGAACACACCTGTCCGAAAATGAACGCCTTTTTACTCATGAAGGTATTTTTTTTGTGCTGTGTTTGGTGTAGCAAGTTGTGTTGAGCGAGGGATCGCGGGGCGCGTCAGGGACACGTGATCCAGCGCCGCCGCCGCAGAGGGAAAAGTGATGGACTGTACAGTGCGGGAACATAGGGATCGGAAACGGAATCGGAACACCTCAGTCGTTAATACACCGACTGAGGTGGGTACTATACCTTTCACGAGTTTACACACACACTGACATAGTAGTAGTTATTCTGTGTCAAACAGGTACATACACTAATACTAGTTGTTAATACACCAACTGAGTTATTCTGTGTTAAACAGGTTATAGGCCCCGTGCCACTCAGTAACCGTAAATGGCTCACCGAAAAAATTTTTTGACCCACCGAAACTGACCAGGACTCGACCCCGAACTGACTGAAATGTCCCAGAACCCCCCCCTATTCTTGCTCCCGGCGGAGGAGAAATTTGACGGAGCGAACTGGATGGTGTTTAAGACGATGATCACCGAAGCTGTGCACGGCCGCGGCTTGCTGGGATACTTGACCGGCGAGATTAAAAATCCTGGGGCCATTAGCTATGATTTTCCTGGGACGGCGAAGGCGACCAACCCTGCTAGCATTCCCCTCCCGAGCACCCCGACAACATGGTGGGGAGCCTCCAACCCCACGCCCGATGAATGGCTCCAGCACGACGCATATGCATGGAGCATGATAACCCTTAATGTCGTGAACCCCATCAGCGCAGGTGTAAAGATGGACAGGTCAGCCGCTGATGTGTGGGCATCCCTCACAGCGTTGCACGACGCAAAATCGGACCTAGGGCTTCCCCATGCTGAAGAAGAGCTAAACGCCATAAAATACGTGAACGGCTTGAACATTGAAGCCCATTTTAAGGCCATGCGCACCACGTGGGTGAAGGCAAATGACCAGGGGGCAGGGATTGATGACCGGAGATTCTGAACATATGTCATAAAATCCATGCTGAGCTCATGGGCCACAGTTATGGGCTCTCTCTTGATGGAGGACACGTCAGCCAAGGTAATTGTGAGGCTGACTACACACGCGCTCCTAATGGTGGCAGCGGAAATGAGGAGGACAGCCAAAAAAGCTTGGTATCACTGCTGGATAAGGCCATCTATGGGATGATGGATGGGGCAAATAACTGGTGGTGCACGTTAGACGACGACATGAAGAGATTGGGGTACAAACAATCGGATGCAGACCAATCTGTGAGGTCAAGGGACAGGGATGGTGAGAAGACGGTAACAAGCACCTATACCAATGACACATCTGGAATGTCTTCATCGAAGGAGGAGGCGAATCATGCGTGGAAGGAACTAGGAGAAAAGTTTGAGATAAAGGACCTGGGGGAGATAAAGTTCATGCTGGGTATCCGAGTAATTTGTGACAGGATGCAGAAAATGATCACACTCAACCAGGAGGAATATCTCAAGCAAATGCTGGAAAAGTATGGGATGGCGGAATGCAAACCGAAGTACACTCCCCTCCCCCCAGGAATCATACTGAGCTGAGCCCAAGCACCATCGTCCAGCGAGGACCACGTATACATGCAGGACAAACCATATAAGGAGGTACTGGGATCGCTAATGTATGCGCAGATCGGGACATGCCCTGACATTGCGTACATGGTCACTTTGCTGAGCAGGTTTATGTCAAACCCGGGGAAGCCACACTGGCTTGCCCTGCTCCATGTCATGCGGTATATCAAGGGCACCCTCCATTACAAGTTACGGTACAGAGGCAATGGATACACCAATTACATACCCCGTGGTTTCTACGACTCCAACTTTGCAGCCAACACCGACACTAGAAAATCAATCTCGGGAGGAGTCTACATTCAAGCGGGGGGACCTACATGTTGGAGTGCCAAGTTCCAGGACACTGTGTCTACGTCGACTACTGAGGCAGAATATATCGCCCTTGGGAGAGCAGGGGAGCAGATCCAGTGGATGTATGTGGCATTGACGGAGATCGGTTTTGGAGTCCCCCTGCCAGCAAGCTTGAAGGGAGACAACAATGGCTCAATAGCAATCGCCGAGAACAAGCGAAACCACAACCACATTAAGCATATTGACGTTTGACACCACTTCATCCAACACACCATCAAAGAAGGAAAGATTAAGATCGACTACGTGCCCAGCAATGAGAACTTGGCAGACTTGTTCTCAAAACCGCTACCGTGCCCCCAGCACCATAAGCTGTGCATGGCACTTTGGCTTTGCAATGCCTGATGCATACTGTGAGTCTGGGGGAGTGTTGAGCGAGGGATCGCGGGGTGCATCAGGGACACGTGATCCAGCACTGCCACCGCAGAGGGAAAAGTGATGGACTGTACAGTGCAGGAACATAGGGATCAGAAACAGAATCAGAACACCTTGACGACTTCTCTCTAGGTGAGTACTTGGTTCATGGAGGGAACTTCCTCTGAAAAATGACTTCATGCTAGATTGGCGCAATGTAAACTATATATTGCTGGGGATGACAGGCTGTATCAGCCCTCCTGAAGAGCCCTGGCACTTTCATGGTAGCACTCTTGCCTGAGACATCTCATTGGATCACTCTCATGGGCGATGCCTATGACTGGTGTCTAGTTTTAGCTGCTTTTTCAGTTTCATCATGTCATTTATTCGTCTGGCCACTCAAACTTCAGCCCTTCCTCATTTTGCTTGGACTGTTCCTCGTGTGCAACATCAGCTTATCCAATGTGCAGCGTTTTCTGCACAGGCTGGGCTCTCAAAGGATGCCATACAGTCACGTGTGTTGGAGGTGTTGAAGGGTTTTGAGAAGGGTTGACCCGACAAAAGTAAGCTTTGTACAGGGTCTTTGTATTGTGGTGAGCTTAATGCCACTGATTAGCTCTCCATCACTTTGAGGTTTACATGAGGACTTGGGTCTCAACAGCCTGGATTAAGTGGAGGTTGTTATAGCAGTTGAGGAGGTGAGTTTTTTTTCTGCATGTTTGGTCAGTTTGTCTCTAGCATGACTCTCATCTCAGGAATTTGCAATTGAGATCCCAGATGAGGAGGCAGATGTGATAGCAACTGTTGAGCAAGGTATGGTTGTTAGTCATCACCTTTGCTTGTGATTCTGTGCTTATGACATAGACCAATTTTGGCAATTTTGACAGATTCAAAATTGCTAGACATTAGCAATCACAAAGATATCATGTGTGACGTCACATGATACATCATGTGACTTAGTCACATCATATTATAGCATCATTTTTGGAAGGTAAAGTGGCAGCTGATAGTTTTTGCACTCAGTGCTTTGGCAGTCTCATCACTGCACTCAGGTCACAATCAACAACCTCCTTACTACTTTTTTTAAGCTTCAAAACCAACTTAGAATTGCAGTAACCCTCAAACATGCCCTAGCAAACCATAACACCACAGTAGAGGACATTCTCAATGATGGCACCAGTAATGCCTTACTGCTTCATACTACACTTCAAGCCATTGCTATTGCTAGTCCTTGCAATAATGTCACCTTTCACAGTAACATTAAATCATCAATCATCTCCAACAATACTTATATTGCCAAGGACTCTGTCAACACTTATTTGAAATTGCTACTGCCTGATCACATTCTTAAAGTCTTCATTATCACAAAAAAGACTGACTCCCTCCACTTTGTCATTATGTTGGTTAATAGTAAGGATTGTGTTGAATGTATCACTGACAGCAGATCCCAAATTATCTTTATGTCAGAGAAAGTAGCACACAAACTTGGCATTTTCTACAGCCCATTAGTAATCCTTCAAATGCAAAGCACTAATGGGACCTTAGATCCTTCTCTCAGCTTAGCATGTAACATCTTCTACACCCTCAAAGATATCATACTTTACCTCCAAATCTATGTTATTTGACAGCCCACCTATGACATCCTCCTCAGTAAACCTTTCAACATACTAACTAGAAGCTTGGTAAAAACACATAATATGGATATCAAGGCTTGGACCCTCCTTACCTATGTACATATGGCCACTTATCTTTTTTTTTTGATCACTTGCCATGTGAGCCTCATGTTCAGCTGTGCAGTTGATCACAGCCACTATATAAAATAAAATACAAATAACAAATACACAACAGAAAATCCCAAGTCTTATCATAGCAAAAATTCCTGCCACTTTGAGTGACTCTTGCTCTGCAGCCTCTTAATTTACACTCAAATCAGTCTCCTCAGTCATCACTAACAAGACCAGACAAACTGTCTCTGCCCTCAAATAAAGGCCACTGCCATCTTCTCTCCCAAGTCCAAAAAGCACAAGCTCTTTGATCTCAATAGCAATATAGAATCCAATCAGTCAGGGTCATGATAAGTAACACCACCTCACTATAGTCAATGAGAGCGATGACAATGGTGATGTTGTTGAAATTGAATCACACAATGAACTTCTCAAAAGGAAATCAACTAAATATTGAGAAGCTCTTCAACAAAATTGACATTCATGTATAACTTTCAGAGAAAATGTCTGCCAAGTGGAATTCACCTGCATTTGCATTTTTTAAAGCCAAGGTCAAAATAGGCACCAGTGTTAACAGATATACCTGCCATGAGTTTGCATGTGGACACAAGGGCTGCAAATACATCACTCAGCATTATCTCAATATGAGTGACAAGACATCAACCAACAATCTAATCAAACACATCAAAGCATGCTGGGGTGAAAAAATCTGGATATATGCACAAAATTAATCTGCTAATAAAGCCTGTATGTCTTTGAAAGAGAGTGAGTCAATTTGCATGAGATTCTGGCACATAGAAAAAGGAAAGGTTCTACTTACACCATCAACACACTAAGGCAAAAACAAGGTAAGTATATAAATACTCTTGATTTCTTGCTACTGTCTCATACAATTCCAGAACTGAAATTGTATGTTGGCTTTCAGAAAATATCTAGCTATTTTGCATTGTTGAGGATCAAGGATTCCTATCCTCTATTTCTTCTGCATCTATAATGTGTCATGATGTGAAGGTCATCTTTAAGCACACATATGAGAGAATAGCCAAGATTTTGCAGGTCAAAAGCTTACTATATAAGACTCATGCATCTGAAACTTACTTTTAAATAGAAATATGAAGACTAGATAAGCTTTGCTACTGACACTTGGATGGCCTCAAATTATTGTGCCTATGTTGCAACTATTGCTCATTTTAAAATTCATGAATCATTAATTATGATGGTACTAGACATTGTCAAGATGCTTGGAGTATGTTTTAAATTGTTTTATATAGTCAAACAAATACTGACCTAGTGTAGTCCTACACCAGAGACTCTGTCACATGCATTTACAGATGTTCTCAAGGACTATGCCATCAAAGATAAGGTTAGTAGTTTTGTATACTCCATTACACTATTTACTTTTCTTTTACTGTAGATATCAATCTGCACATGCAATAATGCTACAAATAATAATACAATAACAAATGAACAGGCAAGGCTCCTTTCTTCCTATTTAGCTACTTGTCATGGATGCTATTTCCTTCATGTTTGCAATCTAGTTGCAAAGTCCCTACTCCATTCATTTGACTCAGTTATAAACATGAAGAGTGATAGCAGCAGCAATGACAATGGTGGCAAGAAGATGTTTGCTGAAGAAAAGATTTTCTTAGAAGGTCCAAGCTATGGCCAAAGAACTTTTTGCTTGCAAAAATAGTAATGACAAAGATGAGGATAATGAACTGGAAGATGAAGGAAACAATGATGATCTATGGATCAAGGAGGATGCTGAGCTCACAGGAGAAGAGTAGAAGAAATTGAAAGAAGCTATCATCCTGTTCAGACTGGTAATTGTCAAGGTGAGTTAATTCCAGATGCACTTTGTCCATCTAAGTGACAATTCTCCTCAACAGTTATATCATCTTGTCTTCAAAAAAATTCACTCAACAATAATCTTGCTTCCTGCATGAAAAGAAGTGCTCAAAACATTGAGACTTGTTGAGTGCCTGGTGCTACATGATGTTTGTATCCATTGAAATTTAACCTTCAACATAATCAAATTTGCACTGGAATACCATGACACTATTAAGGAGTTTACCTCAAACAAATCTAACAAACTTCATGAACTGGAGTTATCAAGTGAAGAGTGAGATATTGTAAAGCAGCTAAAGACAGTATTGAAGGTCAGTCAAACCTTATGCCTGCCCATGTCCATTGTCAATTCATTCACATTGATCTGGAAGAGTGCTGGTGCCTAAGGTGCTTGGTCTGTGATGCCTAACCTGATCTAATTGATGGGTCTATTTATTCAGACTGACTGATCCTAGTTACAGGCATGGTTTCAACCCTATGCCCTGCTGTGACATGTTATTAATATATCTTGCCTTTCAGCCACTTAAGGATGCTACTTTTTTTTTTAGTAGTGCTATATAATTAGTGCCAATTTTCAAAAACAACTGCACTTTCAATCAGCAATGTGGGATTTTTTATCCATGATGAAAGAGATTGGACCTCCACTTCATCAAGGAAGGAATGCATTTATGCACAAATTCCAGATTTTTTGTCTAAAAGATAGTGTGGGACTCAATAGACTTATTTTGCCCCAATACCCACTAAACCTCCCTATGTAATTCTAATTATGGACAAGCTCAACAAGTTCTTTTTAACTATTCTCATAGACAAAAACACTAGCTTAGCAATTTATGCAGGCATGAAAGGACTAAAAGTGATGTTGAATAAGTACCACTCATGTAATGATGTTGATATTTACCACATTGCTATGAGTATGTCAATTCTCAAAGCTGATGTTTCTTGGTTTTCAAAAGTTCATTCTTAGTTCTTCATCTTTGATACAAATTGGTATATTTAAATCAAGTGGTTGGTAACAGTCATAGATTAACACTGCATGTGTTATCATTGTGTCACTATCATTTTGCTACTGTATCAGTATCAGGCTTATATTATTTCTGACTATTGCATTGCATTGTTTATGCTATCACCAATGTTCCAGACCCTTTGTGCTTCTATTGTTAATGTTAATGTTTTTGATTCCATCTAATATTTCTATCGCTACACATTTAATTCTCTTCTCAACAATAACATGGTACTAAAGCTTATATTGCTAATGCTAACACATGTCTCTACATTACTTCAGCAATAGTAGCACATTACTGTCAAGAACCACTTTGTATTGACTTCTTTCAAAAGTGTTACAGCTTATTAAAATAGTATCTTGTTGTTGCTGCAGCTTATTCTCAATTTTTTTACCTCTTATTTAATTATTGCTGAATTCTTGGATCTCTCCTATCACTTTGAGTCCTTAGCTAATTATATTCATTTATATAGTGTTAAAATCATTTTGTACAGTGCTATCAAGTATAGCTAGTATCAACATAAGCTGCTTTCACTTTAGTTTTGACATCAAGGTTATCACTATTTTTTTATTGCCTACTATTCTTAACTGTTCTCTATTGTTTATATATTGCTGAGGTTGTCTTACTGAGCTCTTCTTATCACATTGATTACTGACATTATCATATTCTATGCCAGTGTATACCACTAGCACAAGAGCAAGGAATCTAGCTAGAATCATCAGCACTTCCATTTAGAAACTTTCCAGATGTGTGTGTTTCTTGGGGTGGTGTGTTTCTCTTGCCATCTTATTCTGTGCATAGAGAGTTCCCAACATCATCAGCAAGTTTTGAGGATTTATTTAAGAATGTTGATAGTGTGGGCTTTTGGCTTTCAGTGTTGGCTATGGGTAGAAGGGTCTTGTAGGCCTAGTAATGCCATAGTCAATAGAGATTGTCAATTGGCCTTGGGAGATTGTCCAGCAAAAGAGTGCTGCTGACTATTGTGGAGAGGCATTTGACTGCAGCATTAATAATGGACTTGACAATGGTGCTCATGTCTTCTTTCATGTAAATGCTGTTATTAAGTTTAGTGGCAGCAATTGTGAGTGTCACTTGCAGTTTAGACTGTGAAGGGTAAGTTTGTAGATAGAAGGAAAATATCAGTAGAAGTTTCATGAGATAGTCAGGTGGGGCTTTTGCAGCACTCACAGTAGCAGGACTAATATTGGTCTAGAAAACTATTTGGCAGTATTGTATACTTGGTTGATAAGATAAGTGTCTATGAAAAGGTGATTGGGTAGCATTATCTTCAGTTGATGAAAGATTGGTAGCTGAACAATGTTTGGTATGCCTTGCTAAAAAAGTCAGTGTTCCTTGTTTTGGAACATCTTGCTTTTACCAATGAGCTAAGTGAAGATTATGTGGAATTGACAGTAATAGTTAGAAAAGGCAGTTAAGGACTGTATACTGTTTTGTAAGGTATTGGCAATGAATTGTTTGAGGTTGGCTAGACACCACTTTCCTTCTTCTTTTGATTCAGGGTACAGCTTGATTATGTGGCTTTCTATTCCTAGTACATGTAAGAATAGAGTTGTGCAGCATTAGCAGGTGTTAGGTTGCCATATTCCCAAAGTTCAGTGATATCATAGGTAATGTACTGGGTTGCAAATTCCTTTTTAATTTTATTGTTGGTAATCTAACAGATACTTGAGTTTGTGGAAATATTATGAGAGGTTAGGATTTTGCTGATAGTTATGTCAGCTATGGCTTTTGTTGGTAGCTGTGAGTTGGTTTGCTGTGGATGAGCAGAAGTGGAAGATGGTGATAAGAAGGATAAAGTGAGGAATTCTTCATTAATATTAATGAGCATTGAAGATGATAGTAATCTTAGTTTTAGATAATACAAAAAGAGGTTAAGAATGTCATCAAGCATTAGATAACCTTTGGTAGTAAGTAATTTTTCTTTGAGAGTTGTCAGTTGATATCAGTAGATGTAGATGAGTCAGAAAAGTCAGCAGAGGCAGAAATAAAGTTGTTTGAGATGATCTTTGGGCTGCAGCATGAAATTGTTGTTGTAACTTGGTTTTTGGTGGTATTCTGCCTAGAAATCCCTTGCAGTGAGCTCCAAAATAATAGTGTCCAATTTATTCTAGGTGTGAAAAGTGGTAAAGGGACCAAAGCACAACACTTAAAGGAGAAGGGAAAAAAAGAGGATAGCAAACAGATAATATGTATGCAAGAGAGAGCAGTAGAATTCTCAGTCACCAAGTGAAGCAAGCAAAAGGTGCAAAAGCTAATGCTGCAATAAACAACACTAACAGTAAGAAAATAGTGCTAGTAAGGCAACACTTTTTAATAAAATGAAGTTTGAATCAGAGAGAAGAAGGGGATCAAAATAAATATGCAGAAGGTTGGTAACACTAATAACAAGTAGTAAGTGTTTAAAGATGGCTGATAATAATAAGAGGTGTGATAGAAAGCAGTAAGCAAGAAGATGTTAACATAAATTAAATGATAGTGCTAGCATAAGTCTAGTACTAATATTGAAAGAGCATAAGATACTGATAAAAGCAAGTGCTACTACTAGGGAAAATTTAGGAAAAAGAAGAAAACCAATAATAGTAGAGTGTGGTGGTAAGAAAACAGAGTTTGATGCTGTCATTAAGCTGGAGCTAATGCTTCTGTAAATTACTGATAGAAGAAAGAAACATTGAAGCCACTAAGACACTGAAGTTGATGATATATTGAAATTGATAAACACTGAAGAGGCAAGTGCTTATGTTGAGGCTTAATACACAATATGGGTGTGCCAATGCAGAGACTTTGAAATCTAAAAGCTGTTGCTAGTAGCAAGATGGAGTAGGTAAAATTTGATGATTATTGAGGGTTTAAATGATATGTTTTTATACTAGTGCTGTGTTTAAGATTAATAGATGAAGTGTTTAAGATAATAGCATTAGCAGCAGTATATAGCTTTATCCTGCAGCAGTGACAACAATAATATGAATGGAAAATAAATGAATATATAGATAAAAGTGAAAAATGTTAGAATAAAATGAAAAGTCAGTGTTTTTATTGATATTTTATAATGTTTTAAGTGAATGTAAAATCACTAAAAATATTAGAATGTTTGGTGGTCCATCAAGAAGAGCCTATACCAAAAAGAGTTGAACATATTTTTTACAAGTTAGAGTGGTGCACTGGTCTAAATATGCCATCACTCAATGATTATTATGAACAGGCTTCAACAGGTTCAATTCTTGTATATGGCATATGCATATAATCTTTATATGGTCTTTTTAGTGTGCATTGTTGAGTTCAATGAGTAAGTCCTGAAATGATCATATGAATATCATATGTTGAATTATAAGTTTCTTTTCTAAATAAATCATTTTTAAATCTGCATTCTTTTTTTTTGTCAACAAGTTTATCTCACTTAACTATTTACTGTTATCTTTTTTCAACATCTTTTCTGTCACTTTACTCATGTTAAATATGCACTGATAAGCTTACCATCAATGAAAAGTGATCTCTTATTTGACATAATGTAATGTATCAATTCCTACAAACTCATACAAAAAATCTTCAGATTAGACTGTAATACTTAATGCAGAATATTCTGTAAACAAGTTTTCTGTGCTCTTAGCCTTTATTGCCCTTCTCTTTTTTCAGACACACCTTTTCCATCATCAATCCACTCTGATACTATCTCAGCTTTTACCTTCATCACTTCTTTCATTGACTCCACCACTATCTGCCTTTCTTTTGCTTTTTCAGCTATTTTCAAAGATAGCTTATTAGCAATGTTTTTTTTTAAGGTTAAGGTAATCACTTCATCTTTGTATTTCTCCAGCTGATTTCTTAGCTCATGAAGCATAGAATTTACTTTGTCTTTTACCACTTCATTAACAAGCATTATTTTCTTCCATTTCCCAGCTGCATTCTGATTAACTGTTGCATCTGTACTATCCTCAATGCTATCATTTGCATATTCTCTGATGACCTCCAAGAATAATCCAGCTACCAAATAGCAGTTTTTCTTGTACAACCAATCACTATTCATCACTTTAGAGGTGCTGTAAGCAACTATAACTGTAAGGCTGTTGCCAGTAGATCACAACATGGTATGACAATAGCTTCAGAACAGAAATATATTGTAGTAAATGTAAGTAGATAGATATATCAAATATATCTAGAACAGAATAGACAAAGCTAGGAAAAGTCTATCTGCAGTACTGACTATGGTATGTAGAGAACAGTCACATGTAGATTGTGACACCTGCCCTCCACTTGTAAGGTAGGTGAATGGAGAAAAAAAGCTCCTACTCCAGGCACCTATCTGGGTGCTAATCAATTCTATTTCTTGCCATGTTGATTTTTCATGTGCATCCTTTTGTTCTTTCTGAACTCTTGTATCACTTTCAGCACATGTAACATATTGTACTCCTTCA
>JAGGAW010034584.1:0-11829 GCA_017657375.1 Termitomyces sp. T27
ATTCTCTGCAGAGGCGATTCTGTGGGGCCAATTATCACATTCGAACCTGCTTCCGGTATATGGCCTGTATCGCCTCGGCGGACGTTTATGCTTTGTCTCTCCATGGATGGAAAACGGTGATATTAAGCGTTTCCTCACCGAACATCCTGACGTGAATCGTGCACTTCTGGTCATATCCCTTGATTGTTTCGTGTATCATACAGTTTAACTGGTGGCTCCCAGGTCTTGGATGTCGCTTGCGGGATTGCGTACCTCCACGAGAAGGACATTGTCCATGGCGATCTCAAGGGGGTATGTCTAAGAGATCTTCATTTATCATTCTTCAAAGACTCTGACATTTTCGCAAAGGCAAATATCCTAGTTGACGGATGCGGCAGGGCACGACTTGGAGATTTTGGACTGTCTGCAATCTCCAAAAATGACATCTTGAGTGGGACGCCCATCTCTCCAGTCGAGTCGAGGGGAGGGACAACTCGTTGGCAGGCTCCAGAATTGTTTGATGATGAAGTCGTTCACAACACTAAGGCTAGTGATGTTTATGCTTTTGCTTGCATGGTATATGAGGTCAGTCAAGGTTCTGTGCCATAGAGGGACATTCTTATTATGTCAACTTGTACAGGTATTCTCCAGCCGAATACCTTTTTCTGAACTGAGGAATGAGACCTCAGTAGCATTTCGCAAACTAAATGGCAACCATCCTTCCCGACCAGATGTCTCGGATCCTGCATGGAGTGTTCAGGGATTAACGGAAGACACATGGCTCATGATGGAAAGATGCTGGCATTCAGTCTCCTTTTTTCGCCCCAACATACGTGAAATCATCCCGTATCTTCAATCAATAGTCCCAAAAGATGACAGGCCCTCTCCTATTGACGATCTGATTCTGAGTCCATCACAATTCCGTAGTGAATGTGATGGCTCATTTGACCTGCCTTCTGTCCATGATTTTGATATCCTGTTGAACGGATCAGAGACCACAAATTGACGACAGGTTTGGTTAGTCCAGAAGAGCCGGTGGACGTTCAAACCAAGGAAGATAGTCGGGCGATGGCATAGTTCGAAATTTGCTGTTATTCGATATATAAACTTCGTACATCTTATTCTTAGCCTTACAATGTAGTAAATCGAACGACTGGAAGACAGTACTCCACAATACTGGTGTTGAGACAGGCAACCGGGAAAAGATCACCATGTTCTCAGCATTCAGGACTAATACAATTCGAAACAGGCAAAATAACGAACTTTCCATCTGATCCAGCTCTGATGAGGTGATTCTTGATGAGAGCCCACAACACATTGGTATCAGAATTGTTGGAAAACCATTGGACTTTGCTGGGGTAGCGATTGAGCATCAATTGTGAGCCGTGTTGGATACTCTGATTGGGGGAGGTCGAAAAGAACTGAGCCAATTGATTCTGCGTGGACAGGTTGTCAGAGACAGTGAGGCGACCATTCACTAACTCCAGAAGAGTTTGGTTTGTTCCTGCCACTACCACAATGACCGTCCCGCCATGAGTGAATGAGAGAGATATTTGCTCTTGAGTATGATCAAGTTGGTATGTGCTGATCAATGAACGATCCATGGCAGCCCAGAGATAGACAACCCCGTGAATGGAGGCACCGGCCACGAGCCTCTCGTCAGGAGAAAATGCAACACAACGGAAAGGGGATCCATCTCCTTTTAGAGGGAGTCCGACGGTCGTAGTTAAGCCCAGGTTTGACAGAAGCAAAGTATCATCAGCACCGGATGAAATAACAAGGTTACCCTTTGGAGTTGAAAATGCGCTCCACTGCGCTGAAAATGTTCTCTGGATGAAAGACGAAGAGGGTATATTGGCCATGGCAATACCATGTGAAACCGGATAGAAGATCTGTTGACCATTGCTCGAAAAGGTCGATGGACTGAGGCTGTCAATACTATCTGGAAGAACAAAGAATCCGAGAGCTTGGCCAGTTGGTACCATCCATAGACGCACGCCATCACGGCCTCCTGAAAGAATATGTTTGCCATCTGGCAGGAACGCGACAAGATCTATGGAATATACTGAGTGGCCTCGCCATGGATCACCAACTTGCTTGTGTGTGTGTGCATCCCACAAGCGCACTGTCGCATCCCACGAACCCGATACAAAACAATCCAAATTGGGTGAAATGGCAGCAGAAACAACGCTTCCAGTGTGTCCGGTGAAAGGGTCTCCAATTCGACTACCCGTGCGGAAATCCCAGAGGCATAAGCTGCGGTCACTGGAAGCCGACAAAATCCATGCACCAGTTGATGATATAGTTATCGAACGTACCCAGTCCGAATGCTCCATAGGCGGACGTTCGACAAGTGTATTGGTGTGTACATTCCATACTTTAATGGCACAATCACTGCCCCCTGTGATAAGATGGATGCCGTCTGGAGTAAAAGAGATGCATAAAATAGCCTCCTGTGAGTCGTGTACAGCTTCTAGCGACTGGCAGGGGTGCTCGTCGGCTCCGTTCCATATTCCAATTGTACCATCAGTGCAGCCCGAAGCGATCATTGCTCCATCAGCAGAAAAAGCAATGCAACTTAATTTTGGTACGGCCACCTTTCTGATCACTTTGAATGTTTGACTTTCGCAAAGGGTTATAGCATTGTGAGCAAAGTCTGCTATAGCGAAGTGACTGCCGTCAGGTGAAGGACCCAATCTGATTGCCCGACTATCATGCTTGAGAAGGACTGGAGTTGTTGGTGAATAGTCTGTGGCATTCCAAATCAAGGAATGGGCATCAAGAGTGGTGGTCAGGAATGGTGATTTATCGTGATAATGATAATGGAGAGGCCCCATGCGGGATAGGTTCGAGGAGCGGGAAAGTAAGGAACGGAATTGGGACAAAGTTGCTACAGAATCGTCGAATACAGTTCCCAGAACATGGCCATCCCTTCGAGGGACATGCGATAAACAGAAGCGGAGTGCGTATTGGACAGGATACGGTAGAGTTGTGACATTCATTGCTCCAGAAACAAATTGTGCATTTTGAACAATGGTATAAGAATCAGCAAGATGTAGAAGACAACATAGAGTCATCTCCGCATTAGCAGATTCTAAATCGATGCGGAATCGCTCTTCAGCATTCTTGCCTGTAATATATTCGAAGAAAGACTTGTGTACTCGCAGAAATGTTTTGTCGTTGACTTCGTCCAGGCCAGAGACCAGAATTGTCCGCAGACGTCGAACAAACTGCCGGATGAAACCTTCATCCATCTTGACAGATGCACCTAAGTAGATACCAAGGAGTCTGCACAGGTAGGCAATGCTGAGTGGTTCCCGAGCAACAATGATTAGACCCACCAGAAGCCGGAAATTTTCAAAGTCCACATTATCCGGACACAAGGGGTCATGAGTAAGCTGCAAGATGCGACCATAAAGATAATATATATCATCCTTCGTTCCTGGAACTGGCTTCAAATTGTTCAGCACCTTGTTGATATCCCGTTCATTCCTCAGCTCAATTTGGGCATCCAGGAATTTGATGAATGTTACCGCCCAAATGAATAGACCCGATGCTCTGTCTTGTAGGTGGTCAAGACATTCATCGCCTGGCCAACGATCAGGGTCGAAGCGATGCTTCTGAGCAATAGTACGGAGCCTATCCTCGATAAATCGACCAACGTCATCACGTGAATCCGCTGTGCGGAGATGAAGGTGCTTGACATGCTGCGTAGTCAGGGTTTCAGTAAAGGGCTGGTGTATTTTATCCTCTGTACGACTGGATATAAGAATTTTGGCATTTGGATGATGGGAAAGTCCTTCGAAAAGACGAGAAAATATTTCTGCTGTATCCCGAAGGCGAAATCTGTCCGTCTCATCAAGACCATCAATGACAATCAGAACTGGTTCCTCTCGATGGAGCGTGGATGCTTTGGCGATGGCATTGATGAACAACTCCGCAGCCTGGTAAGAAGTCATTGCGTCTAATACAGAGGGTTTTTCCTTCACTCTATCGTAGATTTGGTGTTCGACAACCTCGGAGTGATCAGAGAGTTGACGCGCAATTGTTGGAAAGTATTTGTTAGGATTTGTTGTGTCATCGAGATTCCGATTGATAAAAAACTGTGCCCAAAGAAAATTCTTATCCTTAGCCTCTCGGGCAATAGTAGCGGTGATAGCAGATTTTCCGCATCCTGGATCCCCAGTAAGCCATAGGAAGTTCTGTGATGTCCCAGAATGATCGTTGATCCAACGGTGAATTTTATGCAGGACCTCAACTCGAGTGTCCTGGGCACAAGGCATCTTTTCTTGTTGGTCATAGGAGGATTGAGACACTGTACGGGGATCAAGAACTCGATGTAAGTACTCCTGTCGGGCCTTTTCAGCGGCAATTTTGTCCTGCGATTTATTCAGCGATACAAGTCTCTTAATCAATGCGTGGAGCACCAACTTCTTGCGCTTTGCGCGCGACCACAATCTTCTTGAGCATGTTCAATATTCTATCCTGTCCATCCTGAAACCCTCGGATAGTCAGTAACACACTATGAATATCTCCTGATATTCGTATGAGTGAATGATCCTAGGAGACTATTTGAGCCATGTCATATCGACCAGGCAAGACTAAATACATACGTGGAATATCTGGCGCGCTTCGTTGAGATGCATCTTAAATCCCGCGATTTCATCTTCTACGTCAAACTTTGATCTGGGGGACCATCGATTGTCATCCTTAATTGTATAACACTCAATTACCGGAAAACATGTTTTCTAGGACAACAAACCAGCCGAGTAACTGTCCAAGTACATATCTCATCAAGAACTTGGCTACAAGAGTGTCCATTGGCAACTTAGAACAATGTCATGACATCTAATGCTCACCGAAACTTAGCGAGATTGTTCCAAACGAGCTTCCTTTGATCATCATTCTCCAAAGATCGTATGAGCATGTGTAAGTTGCTAAACCATTCCGAAATATCTAGCGCAAAGTCTAAAGCTTTTAGATTAGCACCGGAAAGTTGCTTCGAGTAGAAACATCAGAGCCGGACTTTGATCTACCATATGGAATGACGTACTGCGCCAAGCTCAAAGAGCTGTGCTAAGCTTTTCACCACGCTTTTGGCAGGAAATGGGGCATCAGGTATGAGATCGAAGAAAGGTTTGCCCTTCTGTATCGCAGAGTTGACCTTCTTGAGGACATGATCGAGGGTGTCACTGGGATGGTTGTGGTTCCAGGTCTCAAGAGCCACGAGGAAGTTTCTATCGAGTTCCCAATCTTCTGCCGTAGGAGCCTGAGATACACCATCGTTCACCGATGTAGGATTCCTAAAATGTGAAAGAGTGTATGTCATGGCGTTATCACATAGAAAATGCCTCACCTCAGTGCGTTCAATCTTTCTTCGACTATCCTTACTCGAGGTAACACAGGCACAGCGGACACATCGTGTACCTGATCTGCTGGGTGAGATGTATTGTCGGACATCGCTGCCGAGTGGCTTCTAGAAGTGAACAACATGAGATATTATGCATTGAGAAGTGATCATACCCTGACGATCCCTCTCCACGGCCTGACAGGTGCGTAGTTTGAGGTGACATGGATATCGACGGAGTAGACCCCGGGAGGGAAAGAAGTTCTTCCGTAGTGATGACAGAGGCAGTATCAGTATCAGATACAGAGGTGTGACTTCTCAACAGCAAATTGTATAAGGTGTTTTTAAAGAGCAATAAATAGCCTACCCCGAAGCCTCCTTCCCGTCATTCTTGCTTTTCTTCGCACTTCCCGATTTGAAATTTGGAATTGGTAAGAAGGAAGCCGCCTTCTCTCTTGCAGAATTGAGGGATCTCGTGATACGATCCCGTTTGCGGGTGGAGGACATATGAATGTTCTGAGCACACAAAATGGATAGACAGTATTCAACTTGGTGGTGTACGAAGCAGAGAGAAGATATTGCTAAGCAACCTGTTTGTTCACCTTCCTAATTTGTCCATTTTTTCCCCAGTATTTTTGAAACCTCTTATCAGTTTGTCATAGCTCTGTTCATTACAATGTCCATCCGCCATATTGCAGCTCAACACGCGCAAATTTTTTCCTATGCTCATCTCTCGTGTTGCGCCCGATCGTCTAAATGTTTATTCCCTATCTGACACACATTGATTTTGTTTTTGATAACAATTCAATTCTTCGGCGACCGTCCAGATTATCAAGCATCCCTTGTCGTTGAGCTTGGCAGACTGGGGGAAACTGAAAGCTGCAGTCACTCAAAGATCACGACCACTCGAGAAAAATATGAATGGAGCTGAAAGCTCTTGCACTGATACTATAGGACTTGGTGACATGAAATCAAATCGAGTGGGGCATGCAACAGGAAGGATCTAAAAACGGACTGTTGGCATATGAAATTCAGAGAAAGCGGAGAAAATCACATCGTCGACTGCCAAGGCGGAACAAATGAGACGGAGGCCCACTCAATAGGTACTCAGGAGTGTTCAAGTTGGTCTATCAGTCAGCGCGAGTATGAAGGCGCTCCAGTAAACGTACAAGGGCACAGTTCAACCTCCCGATCAACAAGAGGTCATAAATCCTCTACTAGATTTCAACGGTTGGCTGGCTGCTCGGAATAAGAGAAAAGGCTGGCTTACTGGCGACGTGATACACGGTTGATCTCGACTAACAAAGAGCTGATCTGCTTGACATAGTTGGTGGCTGGAAGAGCTTGCGACACCGGTGACGATGATAGAAGACAGAATAAAATCCGAGAAACTGGGAAAGGCAAGTATTGGATATCATCACGAGGACGGGAGGGAGGAAGAGTTAGTCCACGTCTTGGTGTGTGGTGAGAGTGGGTACTCGAGGTCCTGCCGCGAGACCAGGCGTGGGTGCGTCGTGAGGCCAGTGTACATAGTATCATCTCGACGACTGCTGTCGCCTCCTCAAGTGCTCGTGTTCACGTCCATCTGCGAGTGGAGCGTCTTCGCGCCGTACTAGGCAAGCTGGCAGGCATGTTAGCTCGGCGCTCTCCCAATGACATTTCGCAGAAATTCGAGTGGGTATAGAGCATGGTGTGCTGTGCCCACCACCTCCAACGCCCCTCACGTCTCGTCAAATCCTGCCTTCTTCAACTTGTGACTTCTGAACTAAATCTGCCCCTCAACTCCTAATATGCTCCTCCTGCCCACCAGCACACTCCCATGCATCATCCACAAGTACTTGTGAGACTCTTCATCCTGCCCAAACTTTCCGCATGTGTGAATGGCCACATCGACATGAGGAACGAACTTTTCTGCGTGTGTCGCTGCCTTTACATAAGCCAGGATCCCGCCGTACCATAACCCGTGGACATGCACGGAGGGGGGAAGAATCAATCCAGTACTCCTCGAGCCACCTTGAGCGCCGGTGCGATGCATAGCGCGTTCATCCGGAGGTGCACGGCTGTGTTGATGTGAGGAGTCAGAACGTTCTTCGCATGCATTCCGCCACCTTGAGTGAGAAGGAGACCGTACAGGAAGCTGCGGGCGAGGATGAAGGGAGAAGAGATCCAGGATTTGGTGTATGGGGAGAGGGAGCCATAGCGCAGGTGCGTTGCGAGGTGAGGATATCTCGTGCGCGTCAAATCCAGGTTGTGAGGCGCCGTCCTCATCTACATCCGCGTCGATCCACGTCTTGGTATCTTATGAAAATGAGGAGTACATGAGGCCGGGGAATATGCATACATGGATGGGGGAGTGCGGTGATCCACCACGTCGGGGAGTGAGATGTGTGAGAAGTCGTTTCGTGGGTGCCTCATGAGGCCAGGGTGTAATCCATGATATCCTGACTCCACACCTCCTCCAGCATCCTAGTGACACACAACATGCTCAGGTCACAGGCACAGCCACGTCAATGCAAGAACCTTTTTTACATACACTTCACCACTCACTTCGCCACCTTCGAGCCAGGATAAGACCACATCGCTATACGGGAACCCGTAAGCTACGCACGAAAGGAGAAGTTGATCTGCGTCTAGCATGAATAGCCGTGTCGACGTGAGGACCTTCTCGTATGCGTCTTGTCGTCTTGGAACCAAAAGGTGACCATACCGACATGGAGGGAGGGAGGTAACGTGTGATGAGAGGGAGGAGCACACCGTGACAAAGTCTCGTGCCGCGGATGCGTCAGGTATCACTTCTTCCATCACATCCCGATTCCGAGCTTCCTCGTGTACCCTAGTGACAGGCCGGAGGTGCACAATTGCGTCGACATTGGGAACTTCTCTGCGAATGCTTCGCTGCCTTGAGCAGGCATCATGGGCACGCATGGAGGACGACGACGGTATATTGCGGAATATTGCGGAGTGTGGGACGATGTCGGTGCCGAGGAGGAACTGGGGGAGAGGTGTTGTAGACCGATGCTACATCTGAAAACCAAATCAAAAAAATTTATGGTTTGACTTTGCCTTCGATACATGTTCAAGTGATCTCAAGGTTGTATCATTATAGCAAGATTTAATGTATGTCTATCTGAAATAACAATAAAATTCCCCTTCTGACGGCGTGTAGACTCTCCTCTCCCTCTTCCCAGCTCTCCTCCACACCATCAGGAAAAGCCTCGACGGACATCGTCGCTGCCATTCCCATCATCGACGTGCCGGCGTTTGTACAAGAGAACTATATGACTCTGAGTAGGTCCACGGGCAGCTTGGCTGCGGCACATTGCGTTTCTTTGCCATATCGTGGTTCTTCGAGGTATGGAAGATTAACTGAGAACTACAGCTGGCGAGCGTCATGCCGGGTGCAGAGAAGTTGCAATCAGGACGTCGACGCGGCGTTCGAAGACTCAATTGTATCATCATCATCATGCCATCAATTTTAATTTGTATGGTTTGACTTGTATCATTATACCAAGAGTTTAAGTCTATTGGAATTGAAACGAATAACTTTAAGCTTGTGCCATCCACTTCCGAGTTCAGCCATACACGTTGCAGCCTTCGGCTTAACCTAATTCTCGGTGCCTCCAGGCTCTGTTGAAACACACCTTACTTAACTTGATTAAGCAGGTCCTTCATAAACGACATGTGTGGTGTAAAAGTATCGCCGCAGGGTGAAAAAACTGTTACTTCCTTGTTACTATTTTGTGATACCTGGCTTCAGTGAGTGAAGAAATCGAAAGCCTTTCTGTGGGAGCGCTTAGAGGCTTCCAACAAGATTGAACGAACATGTAACGTGGTAAGTCTCGGAACAGTAATGTCATTTGGAAAGAGAGTCCATAATCCTTGATTGATACAGAAGTAACATGTAGCGACAAATCAGTTCAATAAATAGATTAAGATTTAGCGTATGTCATCGTCAGATTTTCAAGTCACAGGCTGTATATAAACCAAGCAGAACGGTCACCAAGCCTGGGAGGCTCATTCTCGTATGCGGTTGTGCCTCGAATCGTCGCCTTCCTTTTGTTCTGTGAGCTCAAATAGGAAATATTGATGCCAGCAATCATCAATATCAAGATTGAAAAGGTAAGGAGCGTTATAATAGCTTCCTTATACAATGGAGGCGCTGAGAGTGAGCCGAGAAGCCAGGTCCCGAGAATACCCCCAGAGTTTGTCATGAGGGCCGCAATAGAAATAGCAGTTACACGACGGTTATGTGGAGCAATATTGTTGGCATTCCATGCCAAGAGTGCAGGAAATACACTGAGTAAACCGGGAGTGATCAGGAAGAGGCTACCATATTTCATCTGTGAAGATTCCAAAACTAAAAAATAAGAGCTTGAGGTCGTTGTGAGATTGCACATGTGAGGAAACAAACCAAGAAACATAACAAGACCAATGATCATGAGGGTTGAGGAAAACAGAATATTCAACCCGCGAGCCCCAAATCGATCTGAAAGATAGGCTACAATCATGGTAACTACTTGGAAGATCAACATCCCAAAAGCTGGATGCATATAGGCATGATGTTACCGAAGAAGCCCACTGCTGTGGGCGGTACGCTGTATAGTTGTGCTTGAACTCGAGTAAATCCAAGGCCAGCGACAATAGATGGTGTGAAGCTAGTTGATGATCAGTAATTTGGTAGACGAACATGAATTTTCTCTATTTACTCCTCAAGTCCGAATGAAATAGCACCTACAATGGAATAATGTCAGTCAAGGCAGAAAGATCTATGAAGGCCTGGCTCTCACCATAAAAAAATGAGGTAAGGGCGAGCATCCGAACGTGGGGGAGTGTGAGCGCCTGCCCAACTTGCCACCAGCTGAATGCATCTGCCTCGTCATTGCGGCCTATGGCTGCACTTTCCCGGAGTCGAGAGATAGCATAATGCTTCCAAGAGACCCTCAATAATGAAGATCCAAGCCCAACCCGGGGGCTGACCGAGCCCATCCATTCGAATTATGCCGTAGGCAAGGAGGCCAGAAAATGCTCCTGTTAACGATGATAATACTATGCAAACTGAAATTCTGTTTTTAGATGTCAGGAACGATATCTGAGATGTGCATAAACTGACGAGCCTCCACTGCAGCTGCCGACGAGGGTACCAAATAGAAAGATAGAGAATAACGCTTGAGGCACCACCTCCTAGGAGGTATTGTTGGTCGAGTACCGGAATTGTGCTCAGAATGAAGATTCATACCTTCAAATAGACCCATAAGAAAACGACAGGCCACAAGGTCCGAATAGCCTTGTCACCCCTCGGAACAAATTCAACAAACCTTGAAAAGTTGCCACGATTCCCCAAAGCATTAGCATCGCAGGTAACGGAATGTTGGGCCCAACAACCTGGATCAAGTCAACCAAATATTCTGCACAAAAGAACTGTTGCATACCCGCAGGAGAAGATTCCCAGGAATCTCAGCCACGATGAAGGAAACGTAGGCAACTGTCAGTGCCACGGAGAATTGATGGTCGCTCAACTTCAAGTCTTCCTGGAGACCAGCGATTCGTGCATTGCCTATATTACTTTGGTCCTGAACAGCATAGATACTGAGTTCTGTCAATCAACATACACACAAAGGACTTACTAGTAACGAGAGGAACTGGAATATGGATGTCATCGGCAAGATGAAGGCATCTATTTTCCGCCAGACTCTTTCATGTGCGGGGTCGAAGCTGGATCCATGGTCAAGGGCCAAGATATTTCCAACGTAACGAGTCTCCTGTTTGTTTGACAAAGACAGGGAATAAGACTTATCAGATTCAATCATAATATGAGTCGGTTTGCACTAGGAAATGGAGCGCGAAATTTTGGGGTATGATCTAAATGACTACTGGCAAGGCTTCACATTTATACATCTTCCATATGTGCGCCGTAGACTTGATGGTGAAATCCATCATAGTGCCGGTATTCCCCATTGAGAAATCTCAAATGAAAGCTAGTTCTTTGAGAAAGAAAGAGCACACACCACCCGTTCGAATTTTGAGAGCATAGCGGTGAGCCTAGTTCAAAGTATCTTCACGATCGCCTCAAATATCTATATAGATACATACAAGGTGGTCAACGGAAGAAATGCGAAAAATAGATCTACCCGCTCTTTCGCTCTTTCTTGATCAACCGTGGTTCAACATCAACCACCGAGGTCCTTTTGCTTTCTCCAAACACGAATTAGTGATATGGAATCGGGAATATCTGCGTACGAGCGCACCGTGGATGCTTGATTGGTCTTTTGGAGGCGAAATATTTGGAGTCAAAGAACGCCAAAGACACAAGAGGAAGACGCAAAAGTCAATGATTGGCCATATTTCGACCAGTCACTCTACGGATTTTAGAACGATTACTATCATGCAATACTGATAGCGAACAACTACAGGTAAACGAGTAAGCAGGCTGCAAATCTGTAGAATCTGCCTGAAAACTACGTGATGAGGTTCTGTGTGCCCTCTCTTCTCCATCCGCGTCCACA
>JAGGAW010034585.1:0-11809 GCA_017657375.1 Termitomyces sp. T27
CAATTTATATATATGTGTATATATATATATAGATATACTTATGAGTTGGTTTTGCTCACAGAATTCTATAGTTGCATGCCCACAGAAGTTGAGTATTTGGACATGGATTTCTTAGAACTGTCAGAAGGTCACCTCTGACTGAAGAATTTAACATGAAAAAGAAAGTAGTAGCTGAAGAAAAGCAGACGTGTTGGTACTTATTGTGGGAGGTGGCTTGTAGTGAGTTTTTGTTGGGGCTTGAGTTTGATGGGGTTTAAATGTCAGTCTTTGTATGGTGAGGGGCAGATTCATCTTCTGTCTTTCATCATCTTAGAAAGGAATGCTAGAGACCATTGAAGAAGCTGCTGATGATGAATAAGCACATGTGCTTCAACAGCAAGATACTTATGAATGCTTGCAAGGGTGGCTTGATGTTGTAGAGGCTGTGCTGTTAGGACTTGTTGGCTAGAGAATTAGTTGCTAGTGTTCAGAGTCAGGTTCAGAAAAAAGAAGGAAGTTGTAGTCTTGTATGTAATCTATGGTGATTGACATTCATTTGCCTGTGAAAAAAAGGCTCTAAATAGTACAAATTACATGTGTATGGCTATATACTTGCTACATTGCATGTAAAACAATATAAAAACTGACCATTTTCATTGCAAGTAAAACAATATGAAAGCTAAATTATTATACAATTGTTACATGTATTCTTGTGAGATGCTAAGGTCAGATGGTATGTAAGAGGTGTGTCAGGTTTTGGAGAGGGTGTCAATGCCATACATGTGTTCAAAATGGTTTGTGCAATGTTATGTCTTATAATATATTCAACACCTTTTTTTGAAGTACTGTATAATCTCCTTCAGCTAACAAGTTTTAATGAGAAGTAGCAAGTCTTTCAAGTTTATCTACTTTCTAATCAATCTCTTGCAAAATGGGCTGTTGTTCTCTCATTCTCTTAATGCCATCAAGGATGTGCTTGATGGCAATTTATGCTTGAATAAGTAGTATACAATGGCCACAAAGTAATTTTTCAAGAGGATGAATTGAGGAAAAAAAAGTAAGAGTGCAAACACTTATCAAGGTAATTTTTTGTTTGTTGAACAGTGGTCTGAGTGACAAAACTAAGATAGCAAGTTAATGCTAATAGTGCATGATTGGCTAGAATTGGCACCTTTATAGGTTGGATGCTCTTCTGAGTGACAAAACTAAGATAGCAAGTTAATGCTAATAGTGCATGATTGGCTAGAATTGGTACCTTTATAGGTTGGATGCTCTTCTATACAATGGTCTGTTTGGCTTGTGCCACCATTTAAACTTGCTCATAAAGAAAAACATTAGTGCTGAATTGCTCCAAATCACTCTCCAAACAATTCAGCTTTGGTCTGTACACTTTCTTTATGAAATGGTCATTGAGTTATTTGATCAACTGAGCCACCTAAACATGAGCTTCATGTATCTCAGCAGCCTGTTATACATGCTGTGCATTTATGCATGCTTTTGTATCCTGAGCACTTTCTAACTTGGCCTGAAGATCTTCAATATCATAAATCTAAGTGCTATATCAGTGTCATGCAATTGTGTGCCAATGTGTTTATTTTCTTTGCAGAACTCTGCATTCTAGGCAAAAAAGATCTTTAATTAATCATGCTGTCAATCAGTCATCTTCCATAATATGTCTAATTAATTCTGAGCAGCGTCTAGGCTTAAGAAAAATTGAGCATAGTTCTGCTCCAGTTAGATCTTGGCCAAACAGACCACATTCAACTCTTCAACATGTTGCTCATCTCTGGCTTTCTCTTGCTCAAGTATCAGCATCACAGATATGGTAGTCTGCGACTGTAAGTTGAAAGATAACAGGTTTTGCAATTGAGTTTGCTGTTGCTCTTGAGTGTCCTTAATTATGCCTAACTCTGTTTGAGCAGCATGCAACTCTACATAGAATGCAGCTTTCTCAAACAAGATCATGATGATGCATATTTTGAATGTGTTCAGGTTTCAAATCAGTTTCTTTTTTGTTGTGCACATGATTTGGAGGTGCTTTTGTATTTGATTTAGTTTAGTTTATGTGTGCTCATCATGATGTAGAAGATTACAGAGGCTGTTACAAATAATAGTGTCAAATAGTGCCAGTTTCAGCTTATGGAAATAAGTGAATTCTGGTTCACTAGGAATATTGAGAAAGGGTGAGTCTATCTCTGAAAGCAAGTTTGGTTCAATGTTGACTTCTTGCTCTGACGAGTTATGAATCTAGTTGGAGAGATTGCTAAGGATATTGAGGATAATGGAGGAGGTCTGAGGGATGTCTATTTCAGGAAGCACGTCTTGTTCTATATTGATCTTTTCTGATTGATCATGAGACTGGTTGATGGGAAGGGTCTGAAGGATGTGTATTTCAAGAAGCACATCTTGTTCCATGTTGACTTCTTCCTTTAACCAGTCATAAGTTTGATTGCGAAGCTTGCTAAGAATATCAAAGATGACTGGGAATATTTGAGAAATATTTATTTTGGTAAGCACATTTTGTTCCATGTTGACTTGTTCTTTTAACTGGTCATGAGTTTGGTCACAGACCTCACTGAGAATATTAGCAATGATTCAAGATGTTTGAAGGAAGTCTAGCTCTGAAAGCACATCTAGTTCATGGTTGATTGGTCATGATTCTGCTTATGGGTAGAGATTATGAGAGCGAGTAAGTAGGTATTTAGTGAAGAGTTAGCATTGAGATGGAGTGGAAAAGCCTGAGGTATATTTGGGTGCAAGGTATAGTCGACGATAAGGACAAGGTCTAAAAATGATGTAGATGAAGATAGAGAAAACTTCAGCAGTGGCTTGTGGAACTCTTGCCATTCATCCTGAACTTCAATGACAGGTGTCAATTGGCATTGCTGAAGGGAGGATGAAACAGCTTGACGCTTGCCAAGTAACTTAGGAGATTGTATTTGTACCAACAGCTGCTTTTTCAACTGGTTTTTCTAGTGATTTTGAATCTGAATGATATCTGCTATTTGACATTGCTTGTTGGCCTTAAGAAGAGTTGAAAACAAAGCAGCTTGATGTTTCCCAGCAAGAAAAACAAAAGATGAAACACAAAAGATGTGGAATGGACACTGACTGGTTGATGCTTATGAGACCACTTTAAAGTGGCATAACCACTGTTGCTCATAATTATGGTGAACCAGTATTTGAATAGACCTAGGTTGATTTTAGATTGAGGAGGTATTTGACTGAATGAGGAAGGCATTGGTTGGTAAGTAGTTAGATGAGAGGAGTTAAATTGATTAGAGGGAGGACAGAAGCAATTCAGCATATAACTTAAGAATGATGATAAAATATGCATAAATAAGACTGTGAAATGCTTACAGTTGGAGTCAAGCCACTCAAGATTTGAAGTTGTTGCTTTTTGATCATTCTGTTTAATTTGTGTATTTTACAAGGATTTGTTGGATGGATGCAGTCAATGAAGGGAACAATGTATGATTAGAATCAAATTCGAGCCAGATTGATCTTAATGTTCAAGAAGAGTACATGTAACAAGTGATGACAATGTGCAATATGTCAATATTTAGCCATGAGATAAGCTTAATCATATAAAGACCACATGCTTTTTGCATGCTTAGATATCAATGAAGAGAACAAATCAAAGTGATCTAAGTGCTTAGAAACAGTGATGGCTACTTTATTATTAGGCATGTTTACACTGGTTTTCTTTGGTCAATTGATCGCCTGACATACTTGGGTAAAACTTATCAATGGAAGGTTTTATTTTTTATTTCTGGCAAAATAAGTTTAGTACAAAATTCATTTTTTTCAGTGAAGCTTCTTTAGAGCTTAATAGCATAAATTGAGCCATCTTTTAAACATTGACAGTATATGTGTTCAGATAAGTGAAAAAGTGATGTTGATGATATGTCTGGACCATCTCTCACAGTAGAACTCTAATCAATTTTTTCTGTCATATAGAGTGAGATGATTAATCAATGTAGCTGGATCTTTGAAGTGAAGAATTAAAAAAAAGCCTTATAAAGTATTACTAATTATAGAGGCAGGTGGAAGGATCAAACCTACATAGCTCTGTGTTTTAAACTAGATGCTACTATTGCATATACAAGTAGGTTACTTGCTTCTTTTAAATTATAAACAAGATCTGAGCAGACTAAAAAAACTTATAAATGCAGAAGCAGATTAAAATGAGACAATCCAAAGAAAGAATCAAGTATATTTATTTGTTTATGATAGTGATTGCTAAAATTATAAATGATACTATTAAAAATAATGTTTTCAAAGAACTTAAACCATGTTTGTTATAAATGTAAATTGGCTAAAGTGCAAGCATTTTTGTGCTCATGCACCAGGTAGCATAGCAAATAATGCTAGTTGCATATACTTGTACCATAGTGAGACAATACAAGTTGGCACTATTTCTATATATCACTAATATTTTTCCAGGTGGAAGAAACATGTAGCAAGTCACCAGCAGCATTTAGATTGCATTACAAATTGTGCAATGAATAGATATCTGGGTTTGAAAGCATATGCAATTCTGAAGGCAGGAGAGCTGAGAGTTTTATTAACTCTAAGTGATTGGAAAAAATAAGGTTTGAATATTATATTAGCTTATATAGACAGCATAAATGTAACAAATATCTTAAATTTGTATTAAATGCAGGCAAATAAATTTTTGAGACAAAATAAAAAGAATGTATGGGTGGAAAATGAGGAAAATAAAGAGGACAACATGAAGGACAAGAAAAAGAATATGAAGGATAAAAGAGATATGAACAAGGACAAAGAAGTGAACATAGAAGATAAGAAGGATAACATAGAGGACAAGGGAGACATAGATAAAGATGAGGATGAAGAAGCAAACATGAAAGACAAGGAAAAAAACATGGAGAATAATGGAGAAGACATGCACCAAGACAAGAAGGATATGAAAAGAAAGGAGAACATAAATCAGGACTAGGACTAAGACATCTCACCAGAAAAAGATATTAAAACTACAGATTAGTTATTTCAAGGCTCTTCTGGAATGGATAAATCATTGTTTTTTGATTTGATTTCTATGTTAAAGAAAGATTCACCAATCTAAATCTTGTTTGTGGAGAACATTCAGCATGCATTATGCAAATTCTATTTTAATAAAATAAATAGACTTTAGAAATATTTCTACTGAATAGAAGACGTGATATCTAAAGATGTCATGAATTGGATCAAGAAAGTTTTAAAAACATCAATCTATTAGGATAAAAAAAACAACAAAATCAATGTGAACTATTATTATAAGTATAGAAATATACACTAGCCACATTATGTGGCTATAAAAAAATGAATAAGTTAATCTGAAGCAACCAATAATGTTGTAATTAACTTGACAGAATAAACTTCATTGTTATATGTGATTTGGTTAAGATTCAAAGAATTTGTTTAACATGTTATAACATGAGAATATTTTTGCAATGCTCTGTATAACCAACCATCAGATGAATACAAAAATTAAAAGATCAAAGCTGATAATGAGAACTATTAACTTGAGTTGTAACTTTTTGTAAGTACTGATAATTGATGAATGTGTCAGGTGCTAAGGATTTTGTTCTAAGGCATCAAACAACATATATGGTTTAATGGTAAAGAAATTCAACATCTTTTTTAATAAGTTAGTCAAGCTTTTCAAGAGAAAGTGCATGTGGCCTGATCCAGTGAAAAGCTTAGTATATAGTAACAAGTTGTTGTACTTCAAGAATGTGGATACCATATTAGAAAAGCTGGTTTATCCAACTTTAATAATGACTCAGTTTGATTCAATGAAACTAGAGAAGCTTGAAAAGGGAATGGTCTACAAGAGAGGGTACAAAAGCAGTAATAGTGTGTAGTTTACAAAAAAAACTTTAAAAAATCAGAAGACAATTAAGATATTGAAGCAAAAAGTAATTAGCAACAAAGCATGTTATAAACAAATAAGTAAGTGTGATGAAAGACAAAAAAGTTATGCCTGAATGATAAATTTATCCATATGATCATAACAAGGAGTATGGACATTACAAAAACACAGAAGAAAAGTTTAAATACTTCATCAATAAAGTTGAATCTAGACCAGGTGTAGAGCTTTACTTAGAAACATATTTTAATGTTATGCATTGCTATAACATTCAAAAGATGATTATTAATTATATCGATAATGAGGAATATTGATGTAGATTACTAAAAAAATGTTATTTTAAAATAAAACTGTTAAAACTAGAGGTCATAAGATTACTATTATGTGAAGTTTTACAATATTTACTAGTACTAAGCTGAGAAAGATAAAGAGGCAAGTAGAGTAACATTAAAATTTTTATGAGGAAAGTTTGCCACTATTGCATTTAAAATATACAATGTTTCTACAAAAGAGGGTACAAAAGCAGTAATAGTGTGTAATTTACAAAGAAAACTTTAAAAAATCAGAAGACAATTAAAATATTGAAGCAAAAAATAATTAGCAACAAAGCATGTTATAAACAAATAAGTAAGTGTGATGAAAGACAAAAAAGTTATGCCTAAGTGATGAATTTATCCATATGATCATGACAAGGAGTATGGACATTACAAAAACACAGAAGAAAAGTTTAAATACTTCATTAATAAAGTTGAGTCTAGACCAGGTGTAGAGCTTTACTTAGAAACATATTCTAATGTTATGCATTGCTATAACATTTAAAAGATGATTGTTAATATATGGCAAACAAAGACATTATATCGATAATGAGGAATATTGATGTAAATTACTAAAAAAATGTTATTTTAAAATAAAACTGTTAAAACTAGAGGTCATAAGATTACTATTATGTGAAGTTTTACAATATTTACTAGTACTAAGCTGAGAAAGATAAAAAAGCAAGTAGAGTAGCATTAAAATCTCTATGAAAAAAGTTTGCTACTACTGCATTTAAAATATACAATGTTGTGCATGATACTAAACTAAAGTGAAATGAAACAAGGAAAAATTGCAAGTGCATGAGAGGAGTGAAATTTGATTGTATTTTTTATAAAAGCTAAATTTAAATCAGAGATTGAATCAAGCTTAATATGAAATCGTTAAAATAATCTAAAAAAATAATTGTTAACATTTAACTAAAAAAAACACATAGATCAGAAAAAGCAATAATAAATGAGAAGAGGAGGAATGATGGTAATCAAAGTATGTCACTGATCTAGATAAAGAAGCAAAGTAGTCTAACAAAAAATGACAAGAAAAGAATCTAGGAGCACATAAAAGACAATCAAAAAGATTGGATAACAAGAAATAGTCAGAGCAATAAAAAGGCTTATGAAGAGAAGAATTATAGCATAGAAGAAAAGAAATTGTAGAGAGCACACATGTATTTGATGGAGCATCAAAAAAAAATGAAAGACACCAGTTATTCTAGCTTTCTGCATTTAAATAAAATCTGAAAAACATGATGTGAGAGGAGCAAAAATAGATGACTGATAGAGAGAAATGAATGGAGCTATGAAGATTAGAGTGAGTGTGTTTTTAATTATGTATTCAAATAAAATTAAACTGAAAAAGCCAAACATAAAAAAAGTATGAAAAGATAAAGTGAGGCAAATCAATGAAAAGTCATGATTAAATAATAATTTCTTGAATTCAAGAATAATCAAAAAAGTGCTTTAAAAATAATCAGAAAAGTGCTTGAATATGAAAGTGAGACTATAAAAAAAAGCCAGCTTAATTTAAGAGATCATTTGAAATGCAATGTAATAATCATACCAAGAAGTTGACCTAATCTTAACATCTTCTCAAATTAGTTGCTCAATTTCAAAAAACTTTTAAAAAGTCACACATCTGCTATTAGAAGCAGGCATTTGACAAAGCATGATATAAGTAGGCATTTATTTAAAAATACAAATACTTAATACAAGGCAGTTTATTGTGAACAGCGTAGATGCTTCTCATGTACAGGCAAACTGCACACTACTTGCTGTATTTATCCTACATATATATAAACTTATATTTACTCAAATCACAACTTATTCTGTGCTGCATCTGATCAGTTACATTAGCATTCATGCTAAGTCTATGCTCTCAGTTTGTGTTAGCTTCAGAAGCATCACCTTTACAGATCAGTCTCTTGAGTGCTTGCCATGTTCTTGCTTAACAGTGCTTTTTTGTTGAATGAGCCCACCTAGATTCTAAGCATAGCACATTCACTACAGATTGAATAAGAAGTTGTCATTACTCATAAACCCTCCTAAATGTAATTCTAAGAATGTCCAATATACTCAGCTCTTAATCACCATTTCTCTCTATGCTAATCTTATACTGAACAAGCATGCCAGGCTCCTGAGCATAGTATATTTAAGGCCAGAAGCTGTCATCACTCTAAGTTGCTTTTAAGTTCTCTTACTATTTGTGCAAAGCTCAGATACTCTGTTCATGCAAAAATTAAAATCAATTCTTGATGTTTGTTCTTCAGTTGAACAACTCTGCACCTGTTAGAATCATGGTTGCTCTCATATTATCTCTCTATCCAATCATTAATCATGATTTAATATATAGATTGAGGCACTGCTCAAATTCCATATGCATTATTTGCTCACGACATTACTCTAACCATTGTGAAATTCAGGGTTGTTAGTCTTAAGATTAGTACATATATTTCTATTCTCTTTATATTTCTCAGCCTTTTAATGAGGCTGATAAACAACTGCTTTAGTTAAAGAAGAAAATTGTTTATATATTTCATTTTAAAAATACACATCTACATCTGAACATTCTAAACCTCCACACTTCATTTGTGTCATTCTGTTGCTTTCATACATTTATCCATATCCTTTGCTCATCTTCTCTAATTTTTTCATCATTTCTTACCACACTCTTCTATTTATTCTGTAAAAAAAAAACACTATAAATTGAGACATCTATTGAAGCCTATTATAGCATGTACAATGATATCAAATATTAACATCGCTTATTTTTTCTTCCAACAACTTTTCCAAGCTCCAACTTTAACACTATTACTTTTACATGTCTGTTATCTAACCACTTGTTTGACAATCTCAGAATTAGCATACTTAGATATTAATCTTTCAACATGTTTAAGCTTAAGTAATCTTCTTTGTTCTTTATCAGATTGTATGAGCTCATTAAGCCACAAAGTATCTTACTTCTAAGTGTCCATATCCTCTGAAACATGATCCACCTCATGAATTATGATGCAAGCTTCAGTGAAAGTCAGCTGATACATGTAAAATTAAGTAAATCAAATACCAAGTTTCTTGTCCCTTTAAAGTCTTTTCAACACCTGCCTGAAATTTTTTAATTTTTTGATCTAATGACATTGTCAGTCTTTTGCATCTATCAAAGAGTCACATACATACCTCTACATAATAAATCCTGACACAGTCCTCTTCAGTTAAGGCCTTCACAACTTCATTGTCCTCATCCTCTATAGTTGCTCTTAAAATCTTAGCTGCCATCACTATATATAACTTGTCACAACAATGATAAGACCTTCAAATTAAGTCAAGTATGCTCACCTCTTAATTCTTGCGCATGTTTCATCTCTCCTGCCATTCAATGTTGATTGTTGGATACCACAAGAATACATTCTGATTTCATCATGGCTAATAGTTAGTATATCACAGAGCCTTCTGCAAAAACATGACATGAATTTTGCATCGTCTCAATATGTATGTGCTTCTCATTCAAATACATACTGCTGACTACATTTAAATCATTTCCTGCCCACCACTCACTCTTTTCTCCTTCTCCATCTCTATCTTTTCAAGTTTTCCCTAAATTGAATTTTGCTCTTCAACTGTCCTTACCACTTTTTCCTCTCTTTTTTTAATTGCTTTATCAAATATCTCAATCTCAAGATCTATTGACTTGAGTCTCAGTTTGAGCTTTACATTGGTGTCAGTTCTCTTTCACAGTTCTATGCAGAACAACTTGCTTGATTTGGCTGTGATGCCATGTCTTTTTAGTGCTTATTAAATGAATTAAGAAAGAATACTTGAACGAATTTCCTTTAGCTGCTGCAGATTATTTTTCTTGCTCCAACATCTCTAATCCTAAAACCTGGCTTTTGCCAGCACTTCCCTTGTTGTTCCCAACTACCAGCACTTTGATTGGGATTTAGTTCCACCTGTTCCTTCAACTTGCTCTATTGAAATTAGTTCTAACTTTACTTAACAGAAAGGCCTTCAAAGTTTTGTGGTATATTCTTACTTACATTTGGCAGCTTATATGCACATCTGGATTTCGAGCCTATAAGGAGAGAAAGAATATACTAAAGTTCTCTTCATGCCTTCTCAAAAGTTATTTAGGCTCAAAATCCTCAGTACAGCAAATGGAAGCAAGATGGCTCCTCAATGAACCAAAGAGCATGCTCATCATTGACATTCATCCTTACTGAAAATTATGTCAACATTATTCAATTCCTAGGCATCACCACAATCTCACCGACTACTTTGGCTCTATGCTGATGAAGGTGTTATACATATTGGAAATTTTTGAGGATCAAGACTCTTGTGCATACATGCTCTCTCCTTGCTGTTATCATTATGTCTGATTTTTGTAGTGCTTTCTTCATATGCATGCAAAATTACATGACCTAATGTGTGTTGTCCTGTTCCTCTTCATTTTTCATTATGCTGAACCTCTTGATACCATCAGTTAATTGATGCCTTCATATTTTAAATAAATAATTGCAGTTAATTGTATAATGATATGCATGCCATTTACATATTCAACTAGCTTGATATATATATATATATATATATATATATGTAAAGTAACATACTAACAACATTAATATAAAGTTTTACACCAAAATGAATATAAAAGAAGGGCTATTAAACTAGACATAATTAAATGAAATCAAAATTTATTCTTAGTGTTTTAGTGTGTGATACAGTTTAACACAGTTTAGGCAGAATAACTGTTTAAAATTTTGTGCCATCTCAAATTTGTGCCAAATTACTCCAAGGCACGATTCTGCTCTTTTTAGCTCATTCTAGCATAGCATGATTGTCATCAGGATTTATCCTCCATTTCCTTTACATTCTCAAGCTTACTTCTATTTATCTTCATTTCCCACATTTTTTATTACTTTCTCCTTTTTCTTCTCAGGCCATCCTGCCTGACTCCTAACTCCTCACAAGTTGTGAAAGGGTCATGTGCCCATTTAATCTCAATCTCTCACTTTATCCCAGGTCATCTCTGCCCCACCCTTCTTTGATCCTATCCATATTTCCACCTTCCTAGGCCATCTTTAGTTATGGCTAGATATACTGCCTTATTTGTTTCACTTGAGGTCACTGAATAGTAGGAAAAAACCATCAACTCAATTTTTTTACTATATTTAATCTTCTTTGATGGCCTATGCATGCTTCCAAATGCCAAGCATGAGAGTTCCATAGAGGATGAACACCACTGAATACCACCAAGTCATATTACAGATCTAGTTTAAACTCTCTATTAAAGCTACTTAGAGCAAAATGCATCTTCTTTGTCACATAACCTATCTCCTTCATCCTCCTAAACCATCTCTGCTGATTCACAACTTTTCACAGGTTGTGTAGAGGTTACCATCTCATCCACTGCATGCAAAACTCACACATACCTCATCCTCTTAAGTGTCTCCACTTTTCACTTCTTCCAAGGTCATCTGCCCTTCTTTTCTCTAACTTATCATTCTAAACCCTTCACAGTCTTTAAGAGCAGCTTTCCATTTCATTTCTTGCATGTATTCTATTCTTTCTGCATTTAGGAGAAGGAGGTGTGTGTTAAGAACTTAACACTCTTTTATAAGATGTGCTTTATGTCTTTCTCTCTTCTCCTCACCAC
>JAGGAW010034587.1:0-11755 GCA_017657375.1 Termitomyces sp. T27
AACTTGGGCATAGCGTTGGTTCACGGGCTCTGTAGGACACTACACTTTTTTTTTCAAACTGAAAAGTAGATTTCTTACGTAATATGGGGAAATTTCAGAGATTGCATTTTTACGCTAATTGGACCCAGTTTCCTTCTAAAAATAAAAAAACTGGCCCGATGCACTCAAGATTGACCTCTCCAGGGACATGTCAGGTTTATCCGTTCCACACTGTATGTAGACCCACATAAGTAAGTAATTCCCCGCAGAAAAACACTGTGCCAAATGAGATATCAATTATTTCCGCGTGATGGCGAAGAATGGAATCTGCACCCCCAATCATCCGGAAGCACATTCTTCGAGGACCCTGGATTATACCCCCATAGGCCGTTCGGAAATTTTGCAAAGATGTCCGCTGAAAATTTTGGCGATTTGTCCGTTTTGCGAACGGCATTTTGGCTGATTTTGGCCCCGCGATGTCCGTTTTTCGCGCACGGCCTCTTCAAAATGATGGCAAAATCGCCTAAAATCACCCATTTCCAGCAAATTTTCGGCTCAGTGACGCTCGTGTCCGTTTTCGAGATCATTTTCCGAACGGCCTGACCCCCTGATTTGGGCCAAAATGTCCGGATTTTCGAACGGCATACCCCAAAAATTTCGCCAAACCTGTCCGGTTTGGCGAACGGCCTATGGGGGTATAATCCGGGGTCCTATTCTTCGGCATACATGCTCAGGGGGGTCTATGGCCGCGCTCGAACTGCAGGGATGCTGACCGTTCATCGGAACGAATAGCCCTTTTACCAACTTGTTATTGTTCCTTCCAAGGTTTGCTCTCCTTACGACTGTATGTACAATGAACATACAAACGCTCGATTGTTGACCAACCAACATCGGTGTCGTTATTCCGATCTGGTTATTCCCTTGTCGTACTTATTTTCGGCTATCTTGTATCCAGATGCTGTCACAAATGGCAAGAGCCGATGTCGACACTAACCAATGTTTTGGGTTCTTCAGGTTCATTCCATCAGTAATCTTTTGTTCAGTGTTTGTAAGAGTTCAGAAGGGATGATGCTAGGTTTTTCCTCCCTTACCTCTGTGTCTCGATTGTTACAGAAGGAAATATCCTTCCCCGACCCCACTTGCCTCCTTGTCCTCATATTTCAAAGTACATTTGGCTAATGGACGAGTTTTCAATCTACAGAATAACAATAAAACCCTCCATGATAAAGACAGAACTTGTCGTAAACGATCCACCCAACTCCACGCATGCTGTCATGTCCATGTTGCATACCAGTAACTTCCCAATCCTCCCTCCGGAGCTCATCGACGACATTGTCGACATTCTTGCTGAGGACAAAGAGACTCTGAGAGCTTTCTCAGTTGCCTCTAAATCCTGCGTTCCCCGATATCGGAAAAATCTCTTTCAGATCGTCGAATTTTCCACTGATTGCGGCGAAGACATTCTCGCTAAGCGCCACGAAACATTTCGCTCGATTGTCACACGGGATGCGCGAGTTCCAACGTATGTTCGAGAACTTGTTGTTCGAGACATGAGGGGAACACTTTCCCTCTCAGTCTGAAGCTTGTCTTCATGTCCATTTTCACTTTGCAAACTATCAGGTTTGTTAGTTTGCAGGGCCTTCAAACTGTTCCCAGAATCCTGATCTTCCGATGATAGAAATGAGCTTTATTGCTCAAAATTGTAACTGACTATGTGTCGAAGATGTCGACGACAGGAGCATCGATATTGTCCTGGATGCCTGGATTCCTGCTCCTGTCGAGGGGCGTGACCAACCCCTCTTTCCTTGCCTTACTGCATTGAGCATTGGTCCTACAGACCAAGATGCTCTCGATTCTCTTTGGAAACTCGTTCAGGCTGGAAGAGATACCATTGAATACTTCTACTGGGACTACGCTTATGGAAGCCGAGGTGCGTTGACTGATGATATATTCCTCGAAGTAGATGGCTCATCCGAGTTGTATCTGACAGTGACAGCGAGGCCACTAAACACACAGCTTTGAACCTCAGTATACTCCAAAGTCTTTTCGCGATCAGATATGAAGCCACTTTCTACCCAGATGATGAAGTCGAAGCAATCTCTAACCCGTCTGACCATTTCAACGGGCTTATCTCCCTGCTTCAAACGGTCAAGCCTTGTACAATTCAACAGGTCGATATCAAGGTTGGCCTCAAGGCTTTTGGTACGGCCATAGAATCTCTGGACAGACACGAACGGTGGAGTGACCTAGAGTTTGCTCGTACTTCAGAATCCTTTGACCAGGTTTGCAAGTTGACCTTGGAGCTGGAAGTCGAGTCATTTTTCAGTGAAGATGGTATGAATGTCGACATCGACCTTGAGCAGAGAAAAGCAGATGTAGAGACTCGTCTCAAACAGCGCCTTCCATCACTGTCGGCAATGGGCCAATACATATTCATTTTTACAGTTGAACATCAAACGATCTAATGGCACGGTCAGTGGCGAAGGTAACTTGGCAGGTATTCTATGCATCTGTGATCTGCCAGAAAAACCAAATGTTACTCGTCACTCCCTATCAAGTAAATAAAATCCTCGCCCGCTCAAGGCGTCAGATGTATCCTTATGGGTGTTGCAGGTACGATGTGACATGTACAAAGACGACGTAACTAGTATTACATTATGTAAGTTTTTACTGCAATAAGTATGGAATAGAAATTCTCGAATTTTCATCACTTGCGCACAAGGCCGCATACAAAGTGGATCCCGTTACGGGCGCTGCTATGACAGGCACAGGCCCGGGGGCTGTTCGCGTCATGGTACATAATTGAGAAGAATTTTCTCATGGTAGTCTTATGGGAATAAAGGACTCGCCTTGGCAGACTCGGATGTGCTTGACGAAACCTGATCTTTCCGTCGCCAAACTTTCAGGGTCATCTTCCCCTGTTTGTTCAACAACCGCAAACTTGTTCTCGAGCAGGTCTTCCCACCTTGGAGTGTCTGAAAACAAACACGACACGCAAGTAAATTCCACTTGAGTGACGGCGGTGTAGATTGGACTTTGACTGTTCTGCGAAAGTCGTAGGAATGGTTGTTTTTTGTGGGTCCTCCTAACTTGAAAGACGCTGATGTTGTACAGGTTGTCCTTGTATGCCCTTTGTACCGTATGCGATTGTACATGGATACCTGATTCGAAGAAAGGACCCACAAATATCACGAGTTACCTATGCTGTTGTCTCTGGATAACCATAAATACAAATGTCCAAGCCCGCATTTCGAGCCCTCGCTAGTACTTCTGCTATCGAAGTTCCCCTTCTTTCACGCCTCAGACGTTTCGTAGTTTTTGTTTCTTCCAAACGCGCTCAAGTGGAACAAGCAAATCACCTGTATGTCTCTCATATTAAGCCGTTCCTACGTGTCTCTAGTACTCTTCGCCTCCAGATTGATTCCACCGTTCATATTACATTACCAAGGGAATTCGGTGCAAATGACCAACGAACTAGTATCGCCGTCGTAAGTTCTGCTAAATACGATCTATAGCGTTCGTCACTGATTTGGGAGCCTGTCATTTAGTTGCACGAGGGAATCAGATGGTCAAGAGAATCTGTCGTCACGAAATTCGGAAGGCACGTTGAAGAATATAAACGGTGCGTCAATATTATGATAATACAAGGTCGAGTTGCTTCCATTAACGACAACTTGAAGACGCCTTAGACCATCTCACAAATGCTCTCGTAAAAGTGGAGCAGGTGTCAAGCATAAACGGTGCGTAAATATCACAGTAATACCAAGTCGACTGGCTTCAATTAACGACAACCTGAAGACACCTTGCATCGCCTTACAAATGTTCTCGAACGAATGGAGCAGCGAATGCAGCAGAAAAGGCTAAAAACTGGTGAGCGTTTCTTGTCTTCATCTCTGATTTCAGTTCAAATGTACTCATGCACCCAATCAATTAGTAATCCCAGCGCGGGCCTCTGCCTCAGCACAATCACAGCTCCCCCTGTACGAGTCACCTACCAATTCCGGTGCTTGGACATCGCTTCTTCGTAACCGCATGGTATTTGTACAGCCCTTCATTGATCAGTGGTTGGCCCCAATGATCGAACATCTTCCGCAGATTTTAATCTTCCCAGTGGTTCTTTTCCTTATTGGATTGCTGGACCTGCTCTATTCAAACTCAACTCCTCCTTTACAATTCTTCACCAAAAATTCCATTGTGGCAGTCTATGGTGGTGCTATTTGCATGGGCATTGCAATGTTCATGTCATACATCATTTTCAACGGTTCCTTATCTACCTTGCACAATCTGAATTCATCGTTTCGGGCGTGGTGTGTTCGGAATTTGACTGTAGCCGGTACGGGACATGCCCCGCACTGGTTTCAATGGCTGAATAGTCGCACGAATTCGTTCTTTCTTTCCCGGCATCGCTTCAAGAATCCTTGAGGGCTCATTTTGAACGGAAATCAACAACACCCTTCGTCATGGTGGTCAAGGTTCATCACGAGATCTGGTAGAACTGGAGTTCAAGTTGTACATCTCCGCGGAAGTGAGGAGCCTACCCATTTGCCTCTTCCAGACAGGTTCCGGACGATATTCCACACCGTGATTTGCGCTACATATGATGGCGATGCGCTGGATGGCGCGATCACGGTATTGTCCTCCATAATAATGGACAGGAGATTATCTGCTCGATTGAATGACAAGAACTTACGGTTGAAACACAGCGAGGTCGAAACTTTCCTGCACTTACTTTCCCGGAATGTTCCTATCCGGTGCAATCTTGCAGCTGCCCAAGCGATAATACGTTCTCTCCAACAAGATCGGTTGCAACGATTTCCAGGCAAGTTCACTTCTTCATAGATATTCTTCCGTCCTAACAAGGACTTGAATAGCTCTTCAATACCAGCCCGGCGATATCGTTGAGTTGGTTGACGCGCTCATGCTTTCTGCGCTAAGGGACTCGACGACAAGAATCACGATGACAAATGGTTTGTCGCATCTTCTAAACTCGGCCATTGTGCGTACGGAGAAAAAACATTCCAAAGTGCAGTTGGAGCTCAAGATGCTACTTGATGAACTCACCTACAAGGCTCCACTCTTGGCTCTCCTTATGCAGCCCTACTCTGAATTAGATTTGAGCTCAAAGGAACAGGAGTGGATCCGACTCAAAGTCATTAAATACGTATACCAGGGCCTCCTCGACACCACGGAAGTACGATCTTTTGTCAACTATAACATTCCTGACGGAGATCTTCCTGGAGACGCAATAAGCCACGAATTGTTTGGGGGCCTGAGCACAAAATTAATATCCGACATTCTATCATGGCGATTGCAAGTTAGCTCTGAGCTCTCGGGGGCTTTGCCATTCCTATTGGTCATAGCGCCAATAGAATGGGGTTCGTGTCTTTCTTCCGAGCTGCAAAGTGCTCAGGATCTTGCCTGCTTCGGTATGGTCTTGTAGGCGATTTTCACCATGCATAGATCGCTTTCAATCGACGCCCTGATTGTAGACATCAACAACGTTGTTCTTTACCACAAGAATAACTATGCTAGTCTGTCTAAAACGCAGTCCATTGATTTGTTTCGGGTAACTGGTCAAATTCTCGCCCAGTTCTTCGTCTGCATACCGCCCGCTGACGAGCACTATTGGCAAGCTGGTCCTGTAAACTTCCAGGTAGAACTTCTTTTCAACACATGTGTCACCCTAACGGAACTCGCATTCTACTGTGGCTACGTGCCATGTTCTAATTCTGGTCCACCTACGCAAGACCTTGAATTATATCTATTTCCTGATGGAGTCGAGTATCCACTCATGATCGTTCGGGAAGGTGTCACTCTAGGACTTCATTTCATTTCTCAAGTTCTGGAAAGTCACGTTATATCAAATGTTCGATATCACTTGCCCAGCGAAACAAAGGCTTTTTTCTGCTTGGCCAGGGCACCACTCGAACCCTCAATTCGGCGTCGGGTGGACGAGATTTTGCACAAATTTGGATCCATCGATTCATCTTTTGAATCGATGTTGAGGACCGCAATCTCGAGCAATAAATAATGATCTCCTACATAAGCCAACCCTTTCTCTATACTACAACGATGATATCCAGTTTCTTATATATTCTATGTATGTCGATTCTTCTTGATTTGCCTTCACGAAGCTATATAGATTGGTCTGATGTACCATCTTTACTTTACCTCCGAATACTACTGATTTGTAAGTTCTTATGATCGATCTCAAGAGTCATTTCAACAGTGATAGTCCATGCGACAAGCAACAATGACATGAGCATTGAGCAAGGTTTGTGAGGTATGAGTTTACATATTGATGCCAGGAGGAACGGATGGTCTGCTTCCGTAAATCAAGAATTACTGTAGTGAGAAATTAATCATTATGAGGGATGATCAATTTGGCCAACAGATCCATCGCATCCTTGTCAACCAACTCGAAACGGTATTGACGTAGATAGTCATCGTAGGTAATGCCATGAAAAAGTGTTCTGTTCCCGAGTAAGTCAATACGACACATACCCTTTCGGAACATAGCGTCCGTATCAGCAGGGTGGCGTGCGGATCGGCGGTAGAAGGCCCCAGTGCACTCCGGTGAGTTTGCCCGTTCATAAAAAACCGCTTTCTCATAAGGTTCCAATGGAACTTGATATGTCTCGTAGATCGCCGCGAATATGTCCATGACGCAAATGCCGGCTGAATTCTTGACGACGACGTCCCATTCCTTCAAAATCTCGTGCTCGCACTTCAACTGGATCATCTCGAAACCAGTTTTGGGTTCAGGCGAGAAGGGCATGAACATGTCGTCGAAGTAATCATCTTTGGCATTCTCAGGCTTTCGATTATCTTCCCATCGGAGGACAAGTCCCTCTTTTGGATGGTGCGATATATCGAATCCCAGCATAGGTCGAGGGTCAAGAGACATTCGGCGATCTTGATAGTGAAGGAGGGGCCAGGATAAAGCAACGGAAACATCGAATGGGGGATCTAGACATTGCTCAGCTGCAGATAATTCTACGATATCGAGGAAATCCTACTTGAGTATGCAACGAGTCTTTTATCGTTGTATTCTATCCAACTCTTGATTTGAGCCAGGCGCCGTCGGTGAGCAGCAAATGCTGAACTAGGAGTAAATCTTAAGATTAAGGTTATCAAATGGAGCTATTCACATTCTCGGTCGTCACGGGGAGACACCTCTATGATAAGGATGAGCATTTTAAGGAAAAGCGATAACAAATGATATCATACGTTTCGGAAGAATGGCGCGCGCATCGATTATTGCTGAGAAAGATCGAACATCAAATCAAACTAGTAAAGAGAAAAAGGCTGAATCGTCCGAACCTTTACGAGGTAATGCATAAGGACCAGGATGTTGCCAAGGGAATACTGAACAATCGGAATAAGAAAGTCTTGAAGTTGCATGAAAGCTTGCGCTTACTACTAGAGCCGATGTTCCCCCAACATTCCTGAGAAGATCCCTGGAAAGAAGCCTGGGAACATGGAAGGCTTGGCGTGTCCAGATCCTCTATAGAGTCGTCACTGGAAGTAGTCATTGGTAATGAAGCTTTTGTACAAACCTTCGGTATTTGAGTGTTGGATGGTGATCGGTAAGTCATTACGGGAGGAAGGATCTCCAGATTTGAAGTTGGTCTCAGTATCTCTCATCGGGTGCCGGTTACTAGGCTTAGAGAGGATCAGAATAGTTTCCGCTACATGTAGATGGTACTTACAATGGTTCCGTGGACTTGATCGCTCACTATCTTGAACACCCTGAGAAAATACAGGACTTTACGAACGGATTCAACCTGGAATCTAGCAGGCGGTTCTCTTGGGGATTCGGACGGTGTCGGCGAAGGGAACGTTGGGGTGGAAGGTAGTTGAGCAATTGTGAAAGACTGTCGGACGACTTCTGCTGATCGCGACAATGTCAATGAAGACAGTCATAAATGCTACCTTAAATCGATGCTACTTACAGAACACGAAGCTCTAGACTGAGCGGTGGAATTGATTTGTTGAAAGGCAAAGGGCCAACAATTCGAATGCAGCTCTATTTAGGTTCGAGTATGGCTGTGCAGCAGCCTTCTGAGTTTGTGCACGGCAAGTTCGCACATCAACCATGGAAAATATACGGCGCATAGCCATGCCAAGTATAATAATAAATGCATACACATAATAAACGACGTGGTTTTCCGTCTCTCTGATTTATCAAAATGGGCAATGATGGTCAATCAAACTGCTTGGCACTGATCCACCTGATCAACTGATCATCGTATCATGAGTGACGGAAGTGTGGCGAGAGTCGGACTCGACTGCTTCGTCCTTACGGCTCTGCAGAAATAGTATTCGACCTCTCATGGGCAGGTGCAACAACGAATACGTCAGAGAGTGCCAGTTCGTTTTCGCGAATGACAATACCTGCTCGGACCATTGCTGTGAAGTCTGCGGATCATATGGACATACAGAAAGTGGCACGCACTGTGTCATGTGGTATAGCAGGGTGTAGCTGAGCCCACTGAGATAGCCGAGTCAGCTTGATTAGAACAGCATTACCTGATTCTCTGTTCAAACCAGACGGCGCCCGTTAGATATCACGACGCTACTCCATGATGAAAGGGCTCACATGCTATGTCTCGAGGTAATTCAAGATATTCGAGTTAGTTATGTTGCAGGTTAAGCAGTACATTGCACAGATCATAACAATTATTTTTTGAATTTTTTTTCTCTCTTGTTGTGTTCTTGTTGAGGAGTCCCTGTTTGTCTTGATCGGGTCACGCGTCGGGATTTTGAACGTGTTCGAACATCAAGCAATTCCAGGACTCGACCCGGCACGTGCTTACCCCTTTACTTTGTATCTCTTCTTATCTTTTACTTTTCCTTATCCCACGTACTGCTCGCATTACTACTCAGTGTGTCTGCCATTTGTTTCGGCTGTGGTGCAGTGCCTGGGACAACTTAGTGACCATATATGGACACTGATCTGTAAGGATGACAAATGATGCAGTTAGTAACCATATTTGGATACTAAGTGCTGCATGCATCGTGAATGTGCTCTCGAGCACACATCAATATTTCCCAATTGCAAATATTGTAAGACAGCATTGAGTGAACATGTGGACCTGGGTATTCACCCATCATGAGATGAAATTGGAGTCTGGATCATGAGTATTCAAAATTTGACCTTTGACCATCAGTAATGATCTATGAAAAGGACTTTGACAAGAAGTTGCTTTTGAGTTGTGGCCAAAGGCCACACAGAAAAATCAATTTGAGGGTGAGAATCAAGATAAGTCCACATGCAAGGCAGTATATAATTCCTTCCAAAGTCTGCTACATGTTTTTGCCAATATGGCTGAAGGCATAGAATTTTTTTAGTCCTCAAGGGCTTGACACTTTAGTATAATGTTCCAAGACAAAATCAGTTTATTCAATGGTGTTTTGGACTTTGTTGGAATGATCAGGGGCAGCTGAAGGCTACCCAGAAAAAATGCAACAACTCAGAATTGAACTTAAGACTTCTACAATTCAATGCAAAATGAAGAAATTTATAGCTGTCAAGCTAAGCAATCCATAGGTTGGAGAGTCAAAACAAAGGATCAAGTGCCTTTGTCCAGACATCAGCATGCAATAATCCTTGTAGAAGCTTTTTGAATAACCCTAGTTTTACCTAGTGTGCAGGCACTTTAGGCATGAGCTAATTTTTGATTTTTTTTTCAGAATTTCAGGATCTGTCTCAGACACTGCACCATAGCCTTTGTTTCTTCACCTTTTCACAAGATACGGACTACCTTCACCATCTAGAAGCATATGATGCTGTGTTTCATAGTATATAAAGAGTTGTAGTAGATAGATCATAGGTAGGAACTTCTTGTTGGTTTTTCCTCATTTGTTTGAGCCATATCCTGACATTAGATCAAAGTTTCCTACTCAGCCAAGGTTCCTAGCTCATTGTAGCCAGCATCATCCTTGCTGTTTCCCCCATCTCTGAGCTCACTCTTAACCAACTCTTATCCATCTCTCCCTCTCTCTGCCTCAACTACGCATTGGACCAACACCACACATACTTGTGGAAGCGGCCACTGCTGGGCATGGCAGAACTTGGATGTAAGCTATTCACATGGACCAAGAGATAAGATTCTCTCATAAATTTTTAGTCCCGAAGATTGGTGGGTACCATTCCCTATGTGCAGATGCACATACAACTTCCACACTTATCCAATAGTACCCACTGACTACCAAGCCCTTTCCCTTCTCCCTATCCACAAAATCAAACCAGAAGCATCCTCCATCATTCACTGATTTAAATGTGCAAGGACAATCAGGGTCCATCCAGCAATTGTTTATCAAACTCCTTCCATACTCCTGAGGTATGCAAACTCATATCCATGATCCATGTATTTGATGATGGCATTGGCATCTGATTCCTTCATCATTGCATCCTCCATCATGACATTTTTGTTGGGTAAATTGCAAAATGAGATAGGTCAGGTCTGGATAAGTGCAAAACATATAGGAACTCAAAATGCAGTTCATGACTGCCATTGAATGAAAACTGAACAATGGAATACACCACCTCAGGAGACCATTACATTGATCTTTTGTCTTCTCTGTTTGCTATATCTGTATACCAACATTTGGACATCCTTCACCTCACTCAGTTACAATTTCTCATAAACTTGTTCATGCTTTGAATCAACCCACTGTAGATACTGGTTATGTGGCTCAAAGGCAGTAAAGCATCTATAGTGAACAGATTAGGGCAAGTACATGTACAAAAAACAGAAAGTGACATGTCATTGTCATCAGTCGACAAGTCATGGCTCAAAGGCAGTAAGGCATCTATAAGCAGACACTGGATTAGGGTAGGAAAATGTAAGCACAGGGAATACAAAGGAACATGTTGTACAGAATACAGAAGATGAGATATAGGCAGTTTAGATAAGCACTTGTCATCAACATGTCAATGAGATATAGGCAGTTTAGATAAGTGCTAACATGTTATTGCACCCTTTATGCCCTTATAAGGTTTTTTTGGATTTATGGACCAATAGGAAATCAAGAAAACCCATTTATAAACAAGTACAAAGAGTGTTATGAAAATGATCAAGAGTCCAGCTACAAATAACTCATCTTACATCCTCATAATCTTTTTTATCTTCCCTCTCCCTTGTCTATGCCACTGACTGTAAGGGCAACCTCTGAGGGCTATGGCTCAGTCACACAGCTAGCAGAGGGAGATCCAAAGTATATTCAGTACTATACAGTGTCTACAGGCATAGCTACTCACTTAGCAGAGGGAGATCCAAAGAGAACAAGTCTGGGGAACTCCCAATGCTAGGTGTTATAAGGGCAACCTCTGGGGGCTATGGCTCAGTCACAGAGCTGGCAGAGGGGAATCCAAAGGTGTATTTAATAACAGAATACAAGCATGGACTACAGTTACTCACCTGGCAGAGGGGGATCCAAAGAGAACAAGTCTAAGGTCACCTAAAGCCAGGATTGTGAAAAATGAATGAGGGAGTCACATGACACATGTCATACTGTGACAGTCACACTACACATGGCCAGACATGTAAGGAACTAGAATTAAGAGTGAAATGTAGGGGAAAAGAGGGAAACTAAGGGGGTGTAACACCTTGGTAACTGTGGGAAGGCAGAGAGTGAAGGGAAATGGACTGTCCCCTTACATCACCCCCCCTCTAGCATGCAGTGTCTCAATGCACTGGGTAGAAGAAATTCTGGATGGCAGCATCAGCCAGTGACATGGGGTAGATTCCTCAGATAGCTCTAGGTGCAT
>JAGGAW010034588.1:0-11716 GCA_017657375.1 Termitomyces sp. T27
CTTGACAACAAACCTTATGATCCCTTCAAGGTAGATGTCTACCAACTTGGCAATGCTTTCCTTGCCAAAGTAATCCCAGTATCAGGCTCCCTCCGTTATGGTAGTAAGGATGCTCATACTTGTTATAGGAATACAATGGCCTTGAGACTTTGGTTCCAATCTTGAAAGTAATGACAAACCCGAGGCCTGGGGATCGGCCTTCTCCCTCAGAAGCTCTTAGAATGCTGGGGTCTTATGACAACCAGACACTCCAACGACGTGTGTGGCTCAAGAAATATTCAGTGTTCGACAGGTTACGGATCCAGTACAGTGGAACTAATCCCATTTGATTTTTGAAGTCGGTTATTGGTTATCACCCTGTGAGGTCTGCACTTAAACCACGTTCCAGCTTTACACCCGCATTTCAAACGAATAAATATATGAGATGTGGTATCTATGCTGTGGTCTAGAACTGTTGAGTCACAGATTCCTCGAGCGAATATCGAAGATTGAAACCCTAAGTTATATGACCTCCATCATGCCCATGTGCCTTCGCGCGTTGTGACTGATAACTTTAGGGAATTTCTGAATGAGAAATGGAATATCAGATGCCATATACATCATCGATAGATCAGAACCAGCAGGGAAGAGTCACAATACTGCATGAGTCTTAGTAAGTATATACAAGTTCTTCGCTCTGTTCTAGGGTACCCATCGACGAACACTGTATTGTGGCGAACATAGACACACTCTCCGACCTTTCTCTTTCCACTCTAAATAAGATCAAACTATTTTTGAGACATCGCCCGGAGCTTTCGAAGCAGTTGAGAGAAAGTAATCTCGCTTTCAACTATCAATATACTTCAGCCATGGACCAGGGCCCATGGTCAGATCCGAGAATTTCCAAGAGTATGTACTATTACTACTATAGGTATTATGAAGGGTGTCAATGAATGACTGACTTTTGAACAGAGCCAGACAAGAATTGTTTGACAGTGAACAGCTTTGGAATAACAAAGGTCTGAAAGCACTAGGCGAAGTGATTACACGGCTGGGAAGATGGAACGACAGATTCGGGATGATCAAGGCAATATATGATGTAAGTGAGATTCGGGATGATCAAGGCAATATATGATGTAAGTGAGCCCATCCTAAGTCACATTTTCAGATGATACGATTCGATCGTGCCGCAGGAGCTCACCATTGGAAAGTCCAAAGCCCCAAATTTGGCCGCCAGAATCGTCTCAGAAAATGTATCCTTTTAATTTCTCTCAATGTATTCCAGAATATCTGATATTCCGATATTCGATGCTTCTGTACATTTATATACCAAATCATTGTGGCACTCAAGTCGGGTCCTTCAATGAGTTGCAGGTAAGCTCCATCACTGTCAGCTTAGCTCGAGTACATTTACTAACTTTCACAGGCTAGGGAAACACCGATACAAGATATCTGGGGCCAGCTGGAAGAGCTTAACGACATCGAGAAAGCTTCAGTAGTAAGTTCAAGTTAGATCTCTAAGACCGGGTTCGATTGAATTCAATAATTTTTCGATATAGGGAAATCACATCAGCATCGGGAGCACGACGTCTAGTGACTCAAGTACTGCCACAGTGTCCCTTGAGTCCTCGCATACTACAAGTGCACTTCATGCTGTGGCTTTAGTTGGTCGCCTCCTCGACGACTACGGAGTAACCCACAGTGATTATCTCAATGAATTCTTTCCATTACCCTAACATGTTCAAGACATATTTATATCACACAATCTAGGATTCAGCAAACTCTCAGCAATCATTTCCATGTTCATATCTTGCCATCAGTTTTTTCTGTGTTCTTGGTATACTGGCATATTTGAATCTCTGAAATATATTGTGTTTTTCCTAAAGACACTTCAGAAATTAGTATGTGCTGGTTGTCAATTAAGAAAGAGCTGACTCGCAAATCTCAAATGAATCCAATGCACATTTGTACAAAATCCGAAATCGAAAGGTTATGATATCTGCCCGCAGACGCGGCGTGTTGCATTCAGAGACTGTAGCTAATGGCAGGGAGGTGCTAGGAAATCCACAGTCAAGCTTAACATAACGTCCGTCACGAAGCCCTCCAGCTGGCAGCAATGCAGACCCATGTCGCATATCGTCATATTACCAAAAAGACGTGTATGGGCAATGCCTTTGGTATTAATACGTATGCGCCCATACTGGGAGACAAGAACAATTTCACCAAAGGGAAAAAAAGAACCCTTTCAGAACATTGATTGCCTCATAGTCTTGGATCTAGTTAACGTTGCAACTCCTTGTCGGCTCCCAATATGTCACACATCATGGACAATCTCTGAAATTCGAAGACTTTCCTCGCACTCTGAATGGTTCATAATAGTTCATGGTGTGCGCGTTCCAGGGACATTTGAAACTTGCCTTGAGTATAACTTGAAGGAATAATAGCCGGTGAAAAAATAATATCTGGCCCACCGCCGTTCCTCTCAGGGGCTAATTTGAGACGTTTCCTCCTTGAATTTAAGTGACAATATCCGTTTAGCTGTCACGAACGAGTATACAGATCCCATTTCTTCAGAATAAGGCTTCCTGATCAGTTACCAAACCACCAAAATAACATGTCAGAGCTTTGAGTTTTGACCCCATCCATTCCTCTTCGACTTCCACATGTTCCAAAGTGTCGTGCGTGGTATTTCCAGTATCATTGGCAGGAGAAATTTCCGGTAAATGCGCTACTTCGTCCAAGCATGTGTTTCTAGGAAGGTAGTATGCAATGTTGGGCGTAATCTGCCTGCTCAGTTTAAACAATGCCGACCCGTCTATCGGCTGTATGCTTGAGAGCAAGTAAGGAGGATGCTCTTCAGCTGCCGCATTGATGCCGTTATCTAGCGGTGGTGATAGAGCGTCGGCTGACTTTGAGGTAGACCCTGATAAGTACGAAGGTCCTCCCCACGGAGGACTGAGAAAGATTACATCAATTTGACGGTTGCATTGGCGATGTGGAAGGGTAGTATGTGCCTTCGCGAAGGCAATATAGTCGGTAAGAATAAATTCTATTCGGTCAGCTACGCCATATATCTGTGCGTTATGCCGTGCAAGAGCAAGTCGGACAGGTGAGGTATCGAGGGCGATAACTAAAAGAGAATTTTTGTCATGCTCTGATAAATCATGACGAGTTTGAAGACGTACCTCGTTGACACGTCTTCGCAAACGCGATGGCATTGCCGCCAACACCACAGAATGCATCTAAGATGGTATCGCATCGACATCGCTCTGCAATTTGATCTGCAACAAGTTCAGGTGTAACACTATACCATCCTTCTCGATCCAGGAGGCAGCCTGGAGGCTGAGAGTAAAGCGAAAAATACCGTTGCCGTTGTGCAAAATCTCCAGAAATTCATAACTCATTAGAGAGAGTCTGGATGAAATATGGGTCACGACGCACATTTTTGCAGATCTTCTGGTACTTCTGAAGCATGCGTATAGTGGGGCACAAGCCCGCTTGCATCATATTTTTTTACCCACTGGAATTCCTGCTCCTTTTCTCCCTCTACATCACCAGTCCCCGTTTTTTGACGTTTTGACGGCCGGCCTTCGGCTGTTGTAGTTTCAGATGTTAGTTCTTTACCCGAAGTCGAGGTTGTTGAGTTCTCGGTGTGCTTGGAAGCATTCGAAATGAACTGAGAGCCTCTACGCAGTCCTCCTTGACTTCGTCGCTTATCCATGAAAATGAACAAGGTTGGCCGCGTCCGTAGATATCGGACCTCACAGAAATCTGAAAAGTGTAATCGGAGCTGATAAGATAAGACAGTGTTTTGTCGGCGACTCTCCTGCATTGGCTGCGGCCAGTCCAATAACAATTCAAATGAAGCAATCTATCTAAAGAAGAGAACTCTAAATTGGGGATACGGTATAACCCGGTCGACTATCATTACTATCATCGATGCACGATACAAGTGAGGACTACTAGGATACATAAATTAAACTGGAGTTGGGTAATACAGCGAATCCAAAATTTCATGATTGTCATGATAATAAACGTAAAGCTTCTCTCCTCGCATCCTCTATGGTTGTCGTCCACGTCCACTCCCAGCCTTTTGTAAATTCTTCACTCAGCAATTTCAATCTTTTTGATAAAGCATCATCAGACAATCCGTCCAAGCTGTGATTGTATAAAGTGAAAATCTGTCCGTTACGTCGTGACCTTGCTGCAACCTGCAGTGCCTGGGGGCGGCGGATCTTATCGAAGATATCCAACGCGCGACGCACTGTGTTACGGTTGGTAGAGGGGTGTCCGAGGACGGTGGCGAGAATGTAAGCGTCCTTTGTATCGCATTTCGTAAGCCGATTCATAAATCCGCGAAAGACCAAGGGAGTACCTCAATAGCCTGACCCGCACCAGATCCTTGATGTGGTACCATAGCGTGTGCCTAAAGAGCATGAATAAGGAAAGGAAACGAAACGAAACGAAAGATATGCATACCGCATCACCAAGTACTGCGACACCACCAGAGACAAATGAAGGCAAGGGTTTTATAGTGTGAATAGCCCATCGAAGAGGCTGATTCACACACTGCTATGGCGCACATTGGTCAACGCTAGCTATTGGATAGAGGAAAGGATGCCGACCGATATAAGCTGCTGGACCTCTGGCTCCCATCCAGAAAAGTGACCAGTAAACTCAGTGCGATCTACAGGTGAGAACCAAGGCCCATCAAAGATCGAATACTCGAGGTCATGCCTCGAGATGAAGGCGACGAAGTTGATGTACTTCCCATAGGAAACAGGATAGGCTATTATGTACTAGTATGGGACAGACTGGCGATCAGTTGATTATGGTCTTTTACAGAGGGAATAGATAACTTGCACCATCTTTTCCCAGGTACTGGAAGTGATATGATATGAGTGTCAACAATAATATACACACGAAGAGAGCAATCAGTGTACCTGGGTGGGCCGCGTGTAAACCTTATGGTCAGGAGCGATTCGTCTCAGATCCTCAGAAGATATGAGCGCTCGATAGGCATTTGTACCACTCCACACCGGATCTATAGCAGCGCGCATGGTAGCGACCTCGCCATGTCTTCCTTTTGAACGTGCGCGAGCGGCCTTTTCAGTAATAAGACTCCTTCGGACAGCTGATTTTAATCCGTCTGCGCCGATGAGCACGTCGCAAGTGGTTGTTGATCCGTCCTCGAAGACAACTTCGATTGGGCCGGAGGACCGCTGTGTATAGAACCGAAGGCGCTTGTTGAGGTGGACTTTATAGGATTTGGGTAGCCTTTCGAGAAGAACCCGCTGGAAATCTGCCCGATGGAACAGCATCAGACTACCTACAAGTTCAGGTAAAGATAAATATGAAATACTGCGGATCGGTGTTGGAGGACGTACCATCCGTCACCAAGGTATAGAATTCAAATCCTGACTCCTGATCACTCTTTCGGTACCTAAAGGCGGGTACTAAAAGATGACATATCTCAGTATAGACTATGACGGCGCGAGGAATAGAAAATACCTGGCCCTTCTTTCCGTTTTACTTCAGAGTATCTGAGTAGCTCTTCTTCGATGCCCAATTTCTGTATGACCTTCCACGGGCCTATCAAAAGGTGTAAGTACGGATTCTCAACATCAAGGACGCTATCATTGAAATCTTACGGGGAAATATCCCTATTCCTGCGCCGAGCTCAGTGAGCTGTGTGGCGGCTTCATATATCTCAACGTCGATGTCAGGATATGCCGATAAAGCAGCTGATGCGTCCCAAACAATCAGCATAGTCCGCATGCAGAAGTACCGGATAGAACTAACCTGCGGCAGTCAAGCCACCAATGCCAGCCCCACTTAAATGATGATGGTCAGTTAGAGTCTATCATATCTATCGAATAGCCACTCACCAAACCACAATTCGAAACCTGTACGTAGAGCCCATGTCTCCGGCAGAACCTGACGAATATGTTCGCCACCTGTACCGCAGTTTAAAGAGATTGGGAATTGTAAAACAAGGAGGCCAGGACATTTTGAACATCGAGGGTCTCGGAAAAAGACACGGTTTGACCGGACAATGACGTTGGTTGGTAAGGTATCCCAGTGAGAATACCCATCATCTCAAACCTCTGGGATAGTCAGAAGCAGGCAGAGCCTTACTTCGTGACGACATGGGAAATCTCCGGATAGTGATCCCACGATTTGGTCGCGCCCAGAACATCTGCAGGTGATTAATTTTAGGCGTACTTAATCGTCAACTGACCAATCGATGCGTCGCGAGGGTTTACATCGGCATCAAAGCATTCCACAAGGCGGGAATCTAGACCGAAGTTGGAAACAAACGGCAATAAAAGAGGCCTCCACGGATAGCTTTCTGATTGCATGCGAATTTAGAATACGAATAAGTACAGGATGCATTTTTGAAAAATTTCCATCTTGCCACTTGATCTACTCCTGACCGTAGGTTCCTACCTTCCTACTTGAGTCAATGACTTCTCCCTTATCAGTGCCACGTGTTGAGTTGGTCGATCTGTGAACTTTCAGTCTATGCAAGATCGCAACGGCATATTACCACTTTGGGGAATGGTCGGGACCGTTGATAGGTAGGTGATTTTGCAAGCTTAATAAAAAGGCAGTTGAAGAGCGTTTCCAAAAGCCAACTTGTCGCAGTGTTGCCTCCCAGAGATGGCAAGATGCAAGCCGCGGACGGATCAGTATTTTCGCGGTCCGCAGCTTTTCCGAGATTGACCGGCTTGTCGGATAGGTTGTTCCGAATCTATAATGATAGTTTGGAAATCCGCGTTCGGACGAAGTCCAGCGAAACAACCTTTTTTGGGAGGGAAGGGAGGGTGACATATGTATTCCCGGGTTCTACCATCTGGTGATGCCCAACCTCGATGCAAGATCAGTACCTGAATGTCTCCCTCTACAGGCTCAGGAGATCGTGATTTACATGAAAATTGTTTCTGTTGGTACTACTACTCGAGGTGCGCCACAAGTGATCTCGTGATTCACTATTCCAAATTATCTGAAGCTCTGATGGAACAGAAAAGGAAACCATGCCTCGATGGTCATCGTGCGCCTTTCGTAGTACAGGTGAGTTGGCGGGCACTAGGTGATCAATCACAGGATATACTCTGAACCTGCGAAAGCCACCTTGTAGTTGTCTTGTAGCGTAAGCAGAGCTGCGCATCAACGGGCTGCCCTGAGTCGAGTATTCAGTGTGTCGTGATCCTCACGTCTTGTGACTATAGCCCTACAGTGACAGGTGAAGCGAATATATGCAAGTATATTCAACCGTTGACTTGTGCACGAGTCATCTCATCTCCGCCGGTGTGTTGATGAACTTTCATAAGTATGCCCTTTCTTCCTCCTCCTTTCCATCTCAGTTGGTAGATTTCGCCCATAGATGCTCGAGGGCATTCAATTGACGCGAACCGAGGAAGCAATACATAGAACTCCGACAAGTCACTCTCCATTAGTGTCAAAGGAGAAACACTTTAGTCCGCCTGGAGCGAGCATTACATTTTAATGATCGGTGGCACTAAATGCCGAGTAGACCACATGTACATACATAAGCTTCCAAACCCACGAAAGAAACGGGCTTTTTGACTTCTCATAAGATTTCAAAGTCGCCGGAGCATAGCAGTACATATTGCGAAATCTATGGACTCCGGAGGTGCGAAGATAGAGGGGAAGCTTGTTGGTTGGTTGTTGGTTGACTTTAGACTTAGCTGGGGCTAGGCCACCACCTCGTAAGCTTGGGTCCTGTTATGATGCAGATGAGTCATCACAAAATTGTAGGGGGTAGACTGAGCAGAGCAGCAAAAACATTGTATACAGTGCTCTTGAATCAGCCCTATACGAAGACGGAGTTACGTGCGACCGACGATGGATGAAGCCATGACATATTACGAGAATCTCAAAATTTAAGGCAGTTCGTTCTGGCTAAATGCACCTCGACATGCATAGTATGCAAGTCAAAAGTACTAGAAGGATATCGCCACTCGCTGTCAACGAAAGGACAAATACAGGTGGTCGAGGCTGGCAGCATTCATCTCTCATTTCCCACCGTACTGCGAATCTACCAATAAGGAGCCTAGAACCACTCAATTTACCAACCGAAAATTAAATCGGACACCTGTCCAAGCATACCCTTATTCGGCGAACTCGAACTTATTGACGCATCAGCCTGGGTCTGTGGTTGGAATTGCTGCACCGTCTGTCCAGAGCTGATCGAACTCCACCCTCGCTGCGGTTGCGGGGTCACCACGGCATCGGGATTGTTTTTCCGGAACGCAGTAGTCGCAGGGGCAAGCCTACTTGGCGTACTGTACTTCCCCGTCCCCCTTTTCATATTAGCAGTGGAAGTACCTTTCTGCGACGACGCGGGTGAGGGTTCGTCGACGGCCATCACACTGTCGTTAGGTGACTCCGGAACTTGTGGAGGTGCAGACTGAATCTGGCTGAGTATAGCCTCTGCTTGCGCTTGGTCCTGTGAAGCAGGATGAGATCAGAGGGATTTAGGAGAAAATTGCCCACTCACTGCCCATTTAGCGCCGACCATATAGCTTCCACTGAGGACCTCTCCGTTCTTCCGGACCGCCCTCAACGCGTCTCCGGCATCTGTGAATCCTATACGGAAGCAGTTTGAGATCTCCAAATGAGGGTCCGGGTCCGTCGTTGCTCCCAAAGACTGGAAAAAATCCACCGCGTGACTATATTTCTCTGGAGGATAACCGAATACGATGATATAAATAGGCTGTTGGTTTTGTGGTGATTGCTGTGGAGTCTCTGGTGGACGTTGAGAGCGACGAGCGAATAGTGGGACTTCGTCGGCGGAGTCCTGGAGGTGAAGGGAATACTCGTCAGCTGTACACGGATGTCCGAAGCAAAGGACATACCCTCCTCGAGACGTGGAAAGGAGAGGGCGATGTGAAGCCCACCTCATTGGGGATATCATTGACGGAGTTGGTTGGTGGTGCATCTTCATCTGCGATATTTTTTCGTTGTCTGGTAAGGCGTATCAGGCAGGCTACTAAACCCAAGAGTCTGTGCTACATACCTTGTACTTTCGAACATCGAGCTCATACCGAAATCTGATGGTCCTCGTGATAGCATATGGTTCATCTTCGCCTTTGTTTTGACGATAGGCATCTCATCTACGCGTGGATTCCCCTGAGGAGCAGCCTAGAAAGTCCCAGATTAAACAATAATGTCCATCGCGCATACTTGTTTAAACGGATCCCTACATTATTTTGTGATGACTAGACGCGTTCTGTTAGCTGGAAAGCAGGTTGAAAACAGTATTAATGCGTCTCACCAATAAATAACCTGGCTGATAATGGCTTCTAGACTGTGAAAGTGACTCTCCAAAACTGGAGCTCAGTTGGGTTGGGCCAGTACTCGAACTGCCCCACGGATTTATGTTGGGAGAATGGTGCGTGCTCGTCGAAGACGACATCCCTGCCACTGTAAAGGGACTGCTCTGCATGGTCGTTAAGCGCAAAGAGATCGAAGAAAGAAATATTGCCGAGCAGCGACAAAGTTGTTGAAACGGCGCAAGTGTTGTGTCTAGTTGACTCTTATTTGATATCAGGGTTATCGTCTTCAAGGTTCATTCTTTCCCCAGCGCCTTGATTTTTTTTGGCTTGGAAGTTGGCACAAGTGAACCAAGCTCTTTAATGGATGAAACTATCGTTAAAAGGCTACATATCTCAGGTCTCACCCCTGCGCTTACATCTGATGATATCTTGAGACGACTCTCGACTTTTGGGACCGTAAAAGCCGTCGATGGATTCGATTTACTCGACGGCCTAGGTCAACCACGAAAATTTGGCTATGTAACCCTCGAAACGACCCAGGGAAAACTTTCTAGATGTTCGTCAAGCTCTCTGGGCTGTGCAAGACAATCTGATCATTGAACAGGTCTCAGGTCTTAATTTACTAAGCGGATCTACATGGAAAGGCGCGAAACTAAGAATTGGCGAGGCAAAACCTGATTTTTCTGAAAGGTGTGTATTCAGTATCTATGTATCATTCCATATGCGCTAAGGAAAGGAATATACAGGCTAGCCGCGGAGCGCGAAGCAGCATCCCTTGAACCGCCCAAGAAAAAACGGCGTCGTTATGGCGCCGTCGAATCCGCGGACATGTCTCTCGTCACCCCCGAGAATGTCGCCACCCGCGGTGGCTGGACGGTGACTCCCCTCGGGAGGATCCTGAGACCAATGCGTATGCGCCCTTTGCGTCCTTTGCCTCCGCCGAACGAGGATAAGAAAGTACCATCGAAGAAGGGTGGAAAGGTGAAGAAGAAGGTGCGGGAGCTTGATACGCGTGCGAGGAGGAGGATGATTGATATGACGAAGTATGGGAGCGTGTATTTGAAGGGGATGTTTTTGGATATGGATATGATGGGTGTGGGAAGGGAGACGAGGAAGGGGCCGGAGGTGGAGGTGGAGGTGGAGGATGATTCTGATGAGAGTGAGGCGGAGGCTTCTCAAGAGGACGAAGTTACAGAGAAGGAGGTGGTGGAGGAAACAGAGAAGACAGCAATCTCGAAAGTCGTTGAGAGCACCCGGCCCCCAGCATCGCCGCTCGTGGTTAACGCCCCCGCCATTGCACCCCTTCCCGACAATAACACTGACATTGCGACTGAGAAGAAACAAACTCTTGATCTTCTCGCATCTCTCTTTGGTAATAAGGACGATGCGGGCTGGGTCGGCAGGGAAAACGTCGATTCTGACGTCGACGAAGCCGAAATTGCAAAACGCCACCGGATGGTGATAGATGCAGAGGACGATGGAGATTTCGAGGTCGTGCCCATGGATGCTGATGCCACGCCAGTCCTGCCTCAAAAGCACGGCGAAAAGGAAACGTCTGATGAAACGTCTGATGAACCTATGGAAGTGGAAGCGGAGGTACCTGTCCCACAACCGTCCAGAAAGAAACAGCAGGCCACTAAACTCAAAGACTTGTTCGCACCACGCGAAGAGGATGGTATGTCTGTTAACCCATGTCATGATCTTAGTTTAATCTACTTCACTAGCTGGGTTCTCTCTTCTTGGCCATCTCGATCTCGACATCGAGCTCGACGACGAGATCCCCTTTGCCATCACTGAAGCCGAGCCCTCGCACCCTCAAGAACTTACTCACAGCACTACTGCCGCCACTGCCGCCCCCACCATTCCTGCACCAGCCTACGTCGCACCTCAGCTCAACCCCAAACACCCCCTTTTCTTCCCACATTCCTCATCTGCAGATTCGAGCACCAAAGCAAGGCCCAAAGACATTTTCGAAGTGGCGATGGAGAACAAATGGCACTGGCGCGATCCGGCTGTTGAGTTCTATCGGACGGGGACGGAGGAGGACATCAGGAAGAGATGGGAAGAGTCGAAGGTCGAGTTGACGAGGGAGTGGAAGCGGAGGTGGAGAGAGGCTGGAAAGATTAATCGGAGGAGGAAGATTGGGGATACTGGCGATAGCTGAGAGTGAATTCGAACCTTGTTCGCGAAAAACAATTGTTGTGGCCTTCTACTATGAGCCGTCTGCAATGTTCCTGTGGAGTGTTTTTTGTTGTCTGGGCATCATGGAAGAGAATGATGTTCTTGATAATCGGGAGAAGCTTGACAAGTTCATCGTCATATATTCTTAGCACCTACTGTCCCCCCCCTCCCCCCCCCCCCCCCCCCCCCCCCCCTTGTAGACCCCCCACCCCACCAACCCGCGGCAATGGCTTCAATTATTTGTTATGTTAGTA